>JAEQBH010004623.1:0-143074 GCA_016808115.1 Tetrastigma voinierianum
TATTTTTCTTTTATTTTATTTTCTTTTCTTACTTTTGTTTTTCGTTTTCTTTCCATTTATTTTAGATTAGATTAGTGTGTATTTCGTTCTAATTTGAATTTGAACGTTAGTATGGATTGAGGCGAATGCGGATGTTTATTTCTTAAAATTCTTGTACGATTTGTTTGAATTCGGACAAATTTTGGGATTCGAGCCCTTGATTTCCGTTCTGATGGTTTTCTTGATCAGCAAGCCATTGTATGGTATAATCTTTCCTGCAGTATTTCATTCATAATAGCTGAACTTGGTCATTGAAAGTAAACTTTGGTTTGCGTGTTCTTGGAATTGATCCCAATTTAGGTCTTTGGTACCCATAGCGGTTGTTTCGGCTACGATTTCCGGGAAGCCCTGGGTTTGACACGGAAGGCACTCACGAGGAAGTAAGCTGGTGTTCGGGAAGAATATTTGAACCTGATATTGTTGATCATCGCTCTGTATATTTAATCGATACATCCTCCTCTCGCTTGTAACCTAGAATGAGTTGAGTGAGTTATAAATTTAAGTAAACGAGAGGATTCACCTGGTCGAACCAGTGGTCGATCGTGTTATGAGGATCTAATCGAGGAAAGGTAAGCTATTCTAATTTTGGTGAGGAACCAGTATAGTGCCCCGACCTGGTAATGATGACTCACTTGAAGGGCTCGGTCTGCGAGTCCATGTTGTGGGTATGAAGTATTGAAAGAAAATACCACCCGAGCAGACAACTAGTTTTAAAAGTACTTATTTCACCCCACAATGTTTGACAATTAAAGGTGAGATGGCGTGTGGTATGGAAGATCAGTCACACTTTATTAATCCTTGGACTGATTTCAAGATCTGCGGTTAGAAAACCCGAAGATACAATACGAGGCTTGTAGAATTGATTCTTCACAATAGTGATTATTCAATGTTTCCTTTAGAGATAAGCTTGTTAAATCAAAATTTATTATTTTGATATTTCAATATTCAGATAGTTTATTGTTTATTCATTTTCTTTACATTATTCATTCCAAGCTTTCAAAGCAAAATCTCATTATCGTATTATCGTCCAAATAGTATGGAGCTTAAGTAGTTGGGTTAGTTGATTGAAAAATTCTTGAGATCTGTGGGATGGAGTATGCGGACTTAAATCCATTTTATTACTTGTCAGCACATTACTTGCGATTATAAGGATCAAAACCACCACGAAAATGGTTTACTCTTACAAAAATATCTTTTAATCAAGTAATACTTAAGGAAACTCACACTGAATTTAATGGTTTTATTGCGAGGATTGAAGCCAGTAGTCCTTGGGTAATAAGTCTTGAATTTGAATAGGTGTTTTGATCCATAACAATTTATTGATGTAGTCTTAACGAGTCTTATGGTATTGTTGCTGGGGATTAGATAATTACTTAGGTGATAGCGTCATAGGGTTGGTGTACATCAAATGATCGATCCTTGAAGTTTTATGGCGCGATTCTTTGGGGATTAGATAATCTTTTGATAATTTGTGTTATACATGCGCACATACTCGATCCAGATTAACAATAATCGAGGGTGGGGTAAGCTTTTGAAATTTTGAATTCGAGGAATGAGGGAGGCCACACAGAATTTCCAAACAACCAAACCCCGAAACTTCCAAAACCAAGGCTTTTCCAACGAGCCCCTCCGTTCAAAATCAAGGTCCTCGAGAGTTTCCTGTGAACCACAACGAGAGTTTACTTGTCTGAAAATTCAAACCCACGGCCTTACCAACCTCCACATAAGAAGTTTGGAGAGGACATTGCGGCCGCGGTTGTCAGATAGCAATCCACCCGACCACTGAATTTATTGTAGCCAGATGATGTGAGATCACAAATCAACAAGGCCCGACATCTTAAGGAGTTTTCCAATAAGAGAGAAAAGGAAACTCCTTCTCAGACCATCCAAAACTGAGTCAAAATAGTGTTGAAGTCTCGGAGTCGAGATGGCACCTTTGGAACATTACAAGGTTGTCACCACTCTTGAGTGGAAAGATAGTGTGAAACCATTCGATGAGAAGCAAATACAAGATGTGCAAAATGAACCACTAGGGGATGAGGTGTCGATAAGCCTCATGTTCCTAGAGCAGATGTCGTTGATGTTGAGCCAGAAAAAGACAAGGCCTCTCATGTCCCTCCTGCTCCATACCCTCATAGGTTGAGAGCCCCTAAGAAAGTGAACAATCACTCTAAAATCTATGAGTTGTTCAAACAGGTTAAGTTGAACATCCCTTTATTGGATGCCGTCAGAAAATCATAGTCATATGCGAGTTTTTGAAAGACTTGTGCCTTCCTTAAAAAAGAAAACTAAGTGTCAACAAGGGGATGCATTCGCGGTGAACAATCCACCTCCTTGATCCGGAACAATTTGTCCCCAAAATACAAAGACCCAAGAAGCCCCACTATTTTCATAGTTGTAGGGAATTTCGAAATTAAGACATGCTCTAGTGGACTTGGGAGCGAGTGTTAACTTGTTGCCATACTCGGTATATGTTGAGCTAGGGTTTAGAGAGTTAGAACCGACTAATATCACCCTCCAGCTAGCATACCATAGTGTGAAAATTCCTAGAGGGATAGTGAAGGATGTATTAATGCAAGTAGACAAGTTCTAACTCTGTGAACTGTTGTTCTTGACACTCGACATGTGGTGAATCGGGGACTCAGTTCCAGTGATTCTTAGTAGGCCATTCTTGGCCCTTTGCTAATGCCATCATACACTTTGTAGGGAGGACTAATGACATTATCTTTCGGTAAAATGACTGTTAATTTGAATATCTTCAATGCTATCAAGGAGATAGGGGATGATGAGGAAGTCTATGAGGTAAATATGATAGACTCTATTGTGCAGAACTATGTAGATCATGTTTCATACGATGAACCTCTCAAGTCTTGTCTAGTAAGCCCAAGTTGTGTCGAGGTAACCACACTCCCGAATTGGGTTTTACGCACTCCATAGTGAAACCTGATGAGTTCTTGGGAAACAAATGGGTGAGGCACCGTATTTTGAGAAATTGCACGATTGAGACCAGGAATGTTACCTTCGGAGAAACCACCTAAGCAGGTTGAAACCGCCATCACATCCTCAAATATGCATTCCTAGGGGTAGAAGAAACTTTCCCGGTAATCATATCCTCCTCTTTAGAGTCAGATCAAGAGAATAAACTTTTTGAGATATTGAGAACCCAGAAAACCGCCATAGGATGGACAATTGCAGATATTAAGGGAATCAGCCCCTTGATTTGCACACACAGGATTCACTTGGAAGAGGATGTTAAACCCTCTAGACAACCATAGCGGCAATAGAGACCCATCATGAAAGAAGTAGTCCGAAAGAGGTCTTAAAAGCTGGCCCGGACGTAAGTGTTATTTACCTAAGTGCGGATAGCGAGTGGGGTCGGAGTCCTTCAGTAGTTCCTGAAATCTAGAATCCTTTGTGGTAGCAAATGAACACAATGAGCTAATTCCCACTCGGGTCACCACAGGTTGGAGGGTGTGCATAGACTATAAGAAACTCAATGCGGGCACTAGGAAAGATCATTTCCCTCTACCTTTTGTGGATCAAATGCTGGAGAGAGTTGCAGGGCATGAATTTTATTGTTTTCTAGACGGGTACTTAGGGTACAATCAAATTGAGATAGCCTTAGAAGACCAAGAGAAAACCACGTTCACCTGCCCTTTTGGAACATTTACCTTTAGGAAAATGCCCTTTTGATTATGCAATGCGCTGGGAACCTTCCGGTGGCAAGATTGCATGATGGGGATACCGGTGATATGATAGAACACACATTTTGGAGATTTTATGGACGATTTCTGTTTTTTGGAGATTCGTATGAGGATGCACGGAGAATTTACGGAGGAGTCTTTGGAGAGGTGTCGAAGAATTGTGGTTGAATTGGGAGAAGTGTCACTTCATGGTGACACAAGAGTTGTGCTAGGACACATAGTGTCAAAGAATGAATAAGTGGATAAAGCCAAAGTTGAGTTGATCTCAGCTACCTACTCTAAGTGTGTTAAAGATATACGATTGTACTTAGGTCATGCAAGATTTTATAGGAAATTCATAAAAATTTGATTGCATAGCCGTCCTTTGTGGTTTAGCGCCAGAGACGTCACCTTTGAATGGTCACAGGCTTGTGAGGGAGCCTTTGATAAATTGAAAATTATGTTAGTGTCCCCTCCTATCATGCGATCTCCTAATTGGGAACTCCCCTTTGAGATCATGTGTGATGCTAGTGATTATGCCATAGGAAATTTGTTTTGGGGGCAGGGAAGATAAAAAAGCTTATGTGATCTACTATGCCAGCAAGACTTTAGATTCCGCTCAATCCAATTACACAACTACGAAAAAAGAGTTCTTGGCTGTCGTCTTTGCCTTAGAAAAGTTAAGGTCATACATTGTAGGGTCTCCTGTAACCATTTTCACGGATCATGCAACGCTGAAGTACTTGCTCTCTAAGCAGGATACTAAGCCTCATTTGACTAGGTGGATCCTACTGCGTCAGTTGCTTGACTATTAAGGATAAGGAGTTGAATGTGGTAGCTGACCTGTCTCGGTTAGTTCGGTGACCACTTAGAGCTACCCATGGCCTTTGCTGATGAAACGACCTGGCTCTTGTCCTTGCTTATGGTATGCGGGACATAGTAAACTATCTAGTAATGGGTGAGATTCCACCCCAATAGACCTCTCTAAACAAAGAGGAAATTTTGAGTGGACATAAGAAATACTACTTTAATGACCAGTACTTGTTTAAATATTGTCGGACGATTGATGAGAGGCGTGTATCAGTGACGATCAGTGGGGTACTCACAGCCTAGCTCGAAGCTTGTGGAGAGCATTTCTCACTTAAGAAAAATGGCCGGACAAAATCTTGTAAACCGAGTTTTATTATTTTCTCTTTTTAAAGACTACTTTGATTTTTGAAAAACTGTGCTGATTACTTATGATTAGGAGGAAGTCCTGAGGAACATGATACCTCTTACTCCTATTTTTAATCATTGAGATCCTTTAATTCTTTGGGGTTTTAAGACTTCATGGAACCTTTTCCCCCTCTTGTGGAGCCTTTACATTATTAGCCGGAGTTGATTATGTTTCTAAGTGGTGGAGGCCATTCCAATGAGCTAATGACCCGCAAGGTTGTTTGAAATTTTTTTGAAAGAACATATTTTTTTCTCACTTTGGAGTGCCTCATTGTCATTAGTGATGGTGGGCTCCATTTTTGTAATCGGCCCTTTGAGAATTTGTTGAAAAGTATGGAAGTCACCCACAAAGTTTCCGCGACTTACCGACCCACGAGACCCGATGGTCGGGCGAGTGCTTGATAGGGAGATCAAACATATTTTGGAAACGGTCGCCCCCCAGTCGCAAGGATTGGTAAACCGACTAAACGCTCTTTGGAGCTTCTTTATCTTTACTTTTAAGACTATTCTTGAGTATGTCTCATATCGGCTAGTTTATGCGACATCCATCTACCGATGGAAATGGAACACATGGCATATTATGCCATTAAAACTCTTAATTTTGATTTGGCTCAGGCAAGTAAACAAAGACTTCTGTAGATGAACGAGCTTGATGAATTGCGGCATGAATCGTATGAGAGCTCACGAATCTACAAAGAGAGGCTCAAGCTATTCCATTACAAGAACATTGTAAGGAAGACCTTTGAACCTCACCAAAAGGTATTGTTGTATAGCTCGTTTACATTTTCGGAGTAAACTCCGTTCTAGGTGGGTAGCCCTTTGTCATCTAGATGAATTTACCCATATGGCGCAGTGGAGATTGAGAATCCGGAAAATGGGAAAATCTTTAAAGTCAATGGCCAGCGCTTAAAGCCATTTCTTGAGAACTTTGACCGCCAGGAGAGTAGTGAGGAACTGGTAGATCCGCTCTATTGGGATGTTCCTTCAACGTAATCTCTATCCTACCCCTTTTGTATATAGTTTTTCTTTTCCTTTCTTACATTTCTTTACACTTTATTCATTTAGTCTGCCTTTATTAAAAACAAAAAACAAAAAAATTATTTTAGTCTAGTGGGATTATCGATCGAATTGCATTGAAGTGATGCACATTTATGTGCGGTGGCGTACACTAGTTGGAGCCATTTTAGTGCATGTTATTTTGTTTAATTTAGCGTTCTTAGGGGATTAAGTGCATGCAAAATTTTCGATTTTCGGCTCTTTTGGGTATGGTACTTGACCTGTGATGTATGCAGCCGCGTGACCTTATGTATGCACTCCATATAGTCTCCTTTGCACATACGATAATAGGCATGCCTGAAACTTTTTTTTTTTTCATATTTGGGACCATGCGGCCCCGATTCTTTTCTATTCTCAAATTCAATCTTGGCCCGGTATCACTCTCATTCCTTACACTACACCCATAGTCATCGATTTAGGTATCTGACTCATTTTTGCTTGCTATTGCCGACTTATTGCATTGTTTAGCATTCCTTGTATTATGCATCTTATTCTCTAGGAACACCGTCACATTAATTTGAAAGATGATTTTAGGCCATAATTCCTCACATTAAACTTCTAAATCATCTTGAGTCAACCCTTTGCACCCCTCTTGAGCCTTGGTGCCAATTATGTTATTAGAACCCTAGGAATCTTGATCCACGAGAGTACGACGGACTCGAGGCTAAGCGTGAAGGTGTCGAGAGGTATGAGTACGATCTGAAGTCGGGTTGGAGGGTAGGAAGTAGGGAAAGAAGCGAGCATCCAGTGAAATCCAAGATGTAGAGAATTCTAGAAATTTTTGTAAATTGGTACTGGTACCAAGGCTGAAAAAAAGTGGCAGAAACAAAGTGGTACCGGTACCACACTTATTGGTATCGGTCTGACCGAGAAAAGTGGCGTGTGAGAGTGGCACCCCGGTACCACACTTATTGATAGGTACCCGGCTAAGGCAAACCGTGATACACTTTTGAGTGCAGGTCACAGCACTTACTAGTGCAGGTGCGTGAATGGGCCATTTGAAGGGGTTTTTCTCAGGTACGAACCACTTTCATATCTCCCCTCCCCAACTCCTATATAAGAGAAACCTTAACCTAATTTCCACTCTCACCAAAGCAAACCCTAGGTCAAACGTTCCCCCCAGTGTCTCCATTGCTCTGACCCGGGGCATCCACAGTTCTTAGCGAGAAACCCAAATCTTAGACCGTAGTAGTAAGTGCTCCTCATCTCACTTGAGAGCAATCTGAATGAATTTTCCTTTGTGTTAATATGGATTGTGTTGGGTGGATTTGGTTGGGTGGTTTTGTATTCTCGGTTGATTAGGGCATCGCGCTAGCGAATAGGTATAGGGAGAAAAGAGTTCTGGCCAAATCTGAAAGGAGTGAGTCAAATCTTGTTGGAGATGGGTTGTTGGGAGGCATTGTGTGTGTATAGGCTATTCTCAGCTATATTGTCATTTTGGCCATATCTATGGCAAGATCGAAGAACTGGGAAAGGAAGCTACTGGCTCTTAATGGAGCGGCGTAAAAAAAGCAGAAAGGTCGATACTTCGCGGTGTAAAGGAAAAGGAAGCGGAAAGGGTTCCTCATCGAGAGTGAGGAAGAGTGAAGAGAAGATGAAGAAATTGAGGCTATGTTTAACAGATCATCATAATCGGAGGCGAGAAAGTGGGTCCCGATCAATTGAAGGTGGGTTTCCATTGTGAGGCGGGGAATGAGAATTGAAGCGTTTTGTTCACTCACCCCGTTCGTATCGTTATTCGGGATCGAATCTTGATTTGTGGTGAGGAGGTAAAGGCTATTTACCGACCGTTGTGCGAGGAATTCTCGACGGAGAGAATCGGAATGTAGACACCACATTTGGAGACTACAATTTTTAGGGGACGAGTTAATGGCCAGCCATTTCGATCACTAGATCATTGAATTATGTATCCGCCACACTGCTTTGCATGACCGACCTTACCCGCTCGAGGCTATTATAAAGTTTGATGCTAATTACGTTTACCAAATACCATATTACCAAACAGGTGGTACCCATGGGGGCTTTATGCGCGGAGTTCATCCGGGGAAATTAAAGCACGAGTATGCATTGATGAACAAAGTCATTCACAATATGATTGGGACGAGAAGGGGAAAGGGAGAAGTTGCAATGAGGAAGAAATCCGAGTTTACATTGTAGAGGTAATTACTGGAAAAATTATTGATTATGCTTTGGTAATTTGGTGTATTATGAGGGACTTTCTGATGTCCCCAACTGAAAACAGGCACATCCCCTTCCCGACCCTAGTTACAAACTTGCTGGAAGCTGCTGGGATAAGGGGCTCTGGTAGAGAAAAAAGAGTTATTCCTAAGCTGGGGCCCATCACAAAATATACATAAGCAAAAAGCACATTTTGCTTCCCGCAGTCTCCGGTCGGCCACAATCCCCCTTCGGTTATTTACGGGGCTTCATCGTCGTGATATTGGTGGAGTAGTACATCCCTTTAAAGAAGATGGAGCGTAGAATCAAAGGATGGTTCAAATGCATCTGGGAGCGAAACATATTGGATCCACCAAAAACTCTCGGGCTTAGGGTCACATCTACGAGGAGAACCACATTGGTATCGATGATCTTCCTCTAACTTGGGAAGGGATTTTTAGCCCAGGCTAGATAGTATGTAAATGAGATGCATTCTCCTCGGCCCAGAGAGGAGGAGGGACGTAGAGTGTAGCATTTTGGGTTAGAATAGAGATTGGTGTTGAATTGGGTAGGACCTCGGACATGTCATACCAACACCATTTGTTCCATAGAAACCACATTTGTGTAGCCATGGTCATTCTGGCTTGAAAGACCTTTTTTATTTTGGGCTCGTAGAGGATGTTCCTCTTTAACTTCTATGCATGTTAGTTTGCTTGTTTATGGTAAATATTTGCGATTATAATGAAGTTCATTCGGTTTAGTGATCTCATTGCAGCCCTTATTTGAATCTGTGGTCCTTTATGAGATATCTCATTTTGTAACGGTTGTTATTTTGTCCATTACTTTGGGATTTGTGGTATTCATTTAAGTTGAGGATGGTTGCATACTCTGTCGGGTTATAGCAATATGTTCATTTTGCCCTTATGGAAACTTTACGATACTGGCATAGCGCATTTTGTTGGACCTCAGTAGTCGATAGAAGTACAGTTCAAATCTTGCAGGGACTAGCCAGTTGTAGGTTGGGGGGTGTGTTGGATACATAAAAGTGCAATATTTATATAGGGTTTTAATCCCCCTAGCTCATGTTTTGCTCTCATTTTGTGTAGAATAGGTGCTTTTGACCTTTTCTAGCGTTTTTTATGCGCAAAGTGTGTTTCGAGTCCCGTGCACAGAGCGATTTGGTTCCAAAGAACAAATGTAGATCATCGGGGCCGCTGATGATGCCTTTCAACGGAACTGAAGCTGGTTTTGGGGTCATAATGAACTAGGATCACATCAATGGTCCGTCGGCTCGGGGCGTTGGACTCTCTACAAAAAAACAAGAAAAGAAGAGGTCACAGGGCTCTTCACGCCCGATGCCTAAGTCAGCCCTCCTCGAGAAAAGATATTGCAGCCGCAGAGGGTGAATGTTTTTATGCATCTTCAATCGATGGGGTGGCCCGTATATATAGTATGTATTTCCAATCGATGGTGATAAGAGATTCCTTCCCATTCACTGGGTATTTCCTATCTTTATCGTTATCGGATTAATAAGGGATAATGAGGGAGCAGTTTATTGCGAGTTATTCTACTTCCCTCATTGGTGAGATTCAGTTTGTTTTACAAGACATGAGCTTTTCAGATTGTCCATGCTATCGGCTCTTGGGGCGAACGAATTGGGCTTCCTTTTTAGGCCGATGTCAGTGGCCCCTACGCTTAACGGTCATTCTTTCCCTCGGGCTTGTCGTGAGTGGGCCGCCATTTTCAAACCCTATCAATAGTCTCGCCAC
This sequence comes from Tetrastigma voinierianum, assembly GCA_016808115.1. NCBI lineage: Eukaryota > Viridiplantae > Streptophyta > Magnoliopsida > Vitales > Vitaceae > Tetrastigma > Tetrastigma voinierianum. Next base: position 9,920 of record JAEQBH010004623.1, read on the forward strand.
CAGGTACCCGGGCAGACGCAGCAAGGGTCATTGCTTCAACCCTGATGCGATTTCCACGTGCTTGCTCAGTGGTCAGGGTTTGGTTAGGCTTAGTCATTGCCATATGTCTTGTGATAATGATGACTTTTTTACACGCCCACCCCAGCCTTCGCTCTTCGAGAATATCTTCGACCTTTCACCTCAGCACCCTGATCTCGACGCCTTTTGTTTCTCTGCTAATTGGTTTCCCTTTCCTTAACATTCTATTCCATCTTCCAGTTTTCTTTTACGGCATTTCAGATACCGCTCTGTGCAGCTGTTATGTTCCTATTATTCTCATGGTCTCAGTCGTTTCTTCGCGCATCGTGCACTCAATATTTCGGTCTGTATGATGTGTGGCGCCTGATGATTTAAACTAGGGTTATTCTTCAAACGCCTCGGGAGGAACCCCCTTTCCTTAGACAAGGGGGTGTGGAGAATTGATGAGATTAATACCTGGATTCAATATCTGGTTAACCGTGCGTAATGTCACAGTGTGGATCCACTGTAATCGAGCCTTTGTATGGAGCAACTTTCGCGAGGTGTTATAGGCCCCCTTTTGGTGTCCAGGTCTGGTCTCCCGACATTTTGACTTCCTATGTGGTCCAAGTGCCCAAGATGGTGTGTTTCTTTGAGGTGGCCTTCGACATACTATTTCCGCTCCCCTCTCGCACCCCTTCATAAAAGGAGTTTCAATTACTTCAACGTCCGCCCTTCTCAACTTTCGCCCAACTCTTGCGGTATTCCCGACTAGGTCAGCTGGCTCTTCTTCAGTGATGCGGTCGTTGTTCCCCAAGATAGCCCGGTTCCTAGATCTTTTTAGTGTGGAAGGAGGCCTCGAGGGCTTTCTTTTATCTATCATCCAGCGTGCCCGTGTTCTCCGATTATCACTCGGACCTTCCATCCCTCCTCCCATGCACTAGAAGAACGCTACTTTCACAATGGCCGCATTGAGTACGATCCCCTTGATAAGGATGATACTTTGGGCGTTCCGACTGCCTGGACCACTCCTGAGAATCTTCGTGAGCATCGCTTGGTTTAGTTTCTGGTCTATCTTCTTGTTATGGGTATTACACTGACAAGCTATATGCCTTTAGGTGTTCACTCCTTATCTCACTCGAAGACAAAGTCATAAAGCCGAGTCAGTTAAGTTCCTTCCGCGTGCTTACTCGGAGCTCATCAAGTCGGATATTCCCGGATCTTCAGGTTCAAGGTCCTCCCGTCCTGTTACCCGAGGCTTCACCTCCCCTCCGTTATAAAAGCCCACGATGGGCCTCCGCATCAAGCCCACTAAGGAGAGCTTTTGCCTGAAAGCTGAGACACTCTCCGAAAGTCCCGGGAGGGGGAAGGAAAACTCGACTCTCCCCGAAGGGTCGCCTGCCCCGTAAAGTCCCGAAGTTGGGGTCATTTTCTTCTTCACCTTCTGCCCAAGTCCGAGTGGTAAGCAAGTGTTTCGCCATCCAATGTTCCGGGTTCCCAAGTTCGCAAATTCTTGTTCTCGCCTCGCACAAAGGCCGAGACCTCGGGAGCGGGCTTCGAGCCTCGCTGGCGGCCCATGCCCATCAACACCGGCTAGAGTCCCCCGCGCAGGCGTTGCTAGTAACCTCCTTCACTGAGACAAAGAGCTGGGGAAAACGCCCGGCCACGGGATGGCATTGCCCTCAATGTCGAGCCATACTAGCGCTGGCTAGTCCATCCTCGCAGAACTGACCCAAGAGGTCGGGTGTCCCGCCCCGCTGAGGCCGTCGATCCTCCAACGGGTCACCCCTCAAGTCCCAGCGCCCCACATGCGCAATTTCGATCTCGGCTGAGCTGTGTGTCACTTTGCCAGCACGTGTGGCCACCACTGAAGAGTTTCATGCCAAGAGGGCGATAGTTGAACGAGGGCCACGCTAAAGCCGCGTATTTACAGCGAGGGTGATTGCTCCCGTTGAAAGGACAGCCGGGCGAGGGACGGTGTAGAATATGAATGAGAGGGCCTGTGAAGCTTAAGTCCGATTTGAAGCATACCATAACAGCTCAAGCGCGGGCTGAGAGTAGGGAGGAAAAGGCCCGGAGTAGCTTAAGAGTTGCCGAGGTCGAAGCTTTCGGGAAGGCCAGGACGGCCAAGTCGCCTGTAGATGAATTTGCCGAGGCTGGGACGGGTCGCAGTCTGAACTCAGTCAGTAGTCAGTGACAGCCGCAATCATCCCAACTGAGCCGCGCGCACCAGGAAGAGCCGCTGGCCGCTAGAGACTGAGTTTCAATAGAGCAAGAGCGCTTGATGGAGCCCAGTCAGAAGCGCCCAGAGGCTGCAAGCTCATGAACACCTGACCAAGGAGTGCCATGGGTTGCAAGGTGACCTTCAGAGGCAAGAAACTTTGGTTGTTCAAAGGGACGTGGCTATAAAGATTCTGAGGGACGAGGCCTGCACTCAATGGGCTTCTGGATGGCTTGCCTTTCAAAGGAAAGATGCTGCCTATCCTGTGCTTCCGGACCCTAACTTCGATATCCTCAGTGATGAGTGAGGCGTATGTCCTTCCTCGCAAACCGTTCGAGAGCCAACACTCCTGTTAAGGCCCGCTCCCCTTCTTCACCTTCTAACGTCTGAACTCCTTTATATAACTTTACTTGTTTTCTTTTTATGCCGGGCTTCGAACCCGGGATATATGTAACGTTTCTATCAATGAATACCCCATTTTTTACCTCGTTGTTTTTACCCTTGTTTCTCCTTTTTTTTTTTTTTTTTTATAACTCCGCGCCCTCGGGCTGCTCACGAGCCGTCCCGGATTAGTGGCTCTACGGCCCTTCCCGAGCAAGTAGAGCTCAAAATTCCAGCCACCGAGGCTTCTGCAGCCAGATTCGCCTGAGCCAATTGACTCTGCGGGCAGGAATTGCCTTAGTCGAAAATGTTCTTCGAATGGGCCGTCGAGGCTTCATGGGCTATTTTCATCGAGCCGACCGACTTTACCGCCGGCTTTAGTCGAGCAATTTGGAGCTCTTCAAAACCGAGCCGCTTAAAGTCGCATGGGTGCCGAGGCCTTATCGAAAGCCGCTGAAAGCTCTTCAAACCGAAACGCTGAGGCCCTAGAACTAAGGCCTTATTGAGCTATTGAGCCTCTACTGCCGAAAGCCGCGCCTCGGCCGCGGCGCCCATCGAGCCGCTGAGCTCGCAACCGAGTTGCTATGCCTGGGCATCGAGGCCTCCATCGAGCTTTTGAGCTCTCAAACCAGCCGCCGAGGCCTTGTGGCTTCAGGCCTACCCAGCCAGCTGGCGCTCTTCAAACCGAGGCCGGGGGCTGCATGGGCTATTCTACCTTTAGCCGAACCGACTCTGGCCGCATTACCTTAGCCAGCGCTTTGAGCCTTTCAAAATCGAGTCGTTGAGGCCCGTGGCCATTCTTCCGAGTCGAACCGACTCTTGGGTCAGCGCTGCCTTAGTCGGTAGTTTGAGCCTTCAAACTGCGTCGTTAAGGTCGCATGGGTTGTTCCCGCTCGAGCCGAATTGGACTCGGGCCGCATTGCCTCAGTAGGTTGCAGCCAAGCTCTCAAAACTAAGCCGCTGAAGCCGCGCATGGGCGCGAGGCTCATCGTAGTCAAGCAGCCTTCAAACCGGCTCGTTGAGGCTCCCTGAGGCCTTATTTGAGCCGTTGAGCTTTACGCTTCGAGCTGCTAAGGCTCTGGGCACCGAGGCTCCACCGAGCCGTTGAGCTCGGCAAATTGGAGCCTACCAAGGCCCCGGGCGCTAAGGCCTCACCGAGCCGTTGGAGCTCCTTCAAACCAAGCCGCTGGGGATGCATGGGCCATTCCCGCCTGAGCTAAACCACCCTGGGCTGTATCGCCTTAGCCGGTAGCCTGAGCCTTCAAATCGAGCCGGGCCGAGGGCCTGTGGGCTATTATGCCTGAACTGAACTGACTCTTGGGCTGGGTTGCCTTAGTTGAGCAGTTTGAGTTCTTCAAACTGTGCCGCTGAGGCTACATGGGTTATTATGTTTGAGCCGAATCGACTTCGTTGTATCGCTTTAGCTTCGAGCGCTTGAGCTCTTCAAAACTAAGCCGAAGGAGGCCCGTGGGCTATTCCGCCTGTCGAACTTACTCTGGGGGTCGCGTCATTTTAGCTGAGCGCTTGGAGCTTTCAAACTATGCTCGGGCCATAGGCTATTCCCCGCCTCGGCAGTCGAACTAATCCCCTCGGGTCAGACGTTTAGCCGAGCAAATTGAGCTCTTCAAAACTCCAGCCGCTAGCTACATGGGATATTCCCACTTAGTCAACCGACTTTGGTCAAGCACATTTTGAAGTTGGAGCGCTTGAGCCTTCGAAATCGAAGTCAGCCGAGGGCTCAGGCTATTCTCGCCGAAATGGAACTGACTCTTGGTCTCGCTAAGTACCTTAGCTGAAGCGCGCTGGAGTTTTAAAATCGGTGCCGCATACGTATGGGCGCCGAGGCCTTACTGAGTCAAGCTGAGCTCTTTAAACTGAGCTCGTTGAGGCTCCCGGGCGCCTCGAGGCCTTACTGAAATGCTGAATGTGGGCCGATTTGACCCCACTCTTGAAAGATGCCATGCCTTAATGCTGGTTTATGGAGAATTGGAAACAACTGTGTGATTTTCCGAGTGCTTTAGCCTCCTTATAAATGCGTCTTTTCGCTATGGAGCCCATACTTTTGAGCCTTCTTCCCCACGAATCGAATCTCTGTGCGTAATGAAGCCACAAGGCTCGGGTCGCCTTCTCGCAGGGATCCACCTAGGATTCCGGGCTCTGTTTGGCTCTCGGCTGTCCTCACTAGAGGGAGTTATGTTTTCCCTAGTTTCCCTGTGGAGTTATGTAATTCCCAGCTTCGTGCTAGGGAAATGCGCCCCGGAGAGGGCGGTACATTTTGTATCGTTTCTCTATTTTCTCCTCTTTCTTCTCTTTCTTTCTCTTCCTTCTCCTTCTTTTCGCCTCTTCCTTCCCTTCTCCTTTCTCCTTTCCTTTCCATCTCTTTTCCTTCCTTTCGCACTCTCTTTCTCTCTCGAGGCTCAAGCCAGGAATTGCTTGCATCATGTATTTTCATGATATAAGAATGATACTATCGATTGTACCCAATTATACATTCATTGAATAAGAGAGATTTTCTTTTGAATCATGAATTTGCATTCGATGTATATAACTTTTCTCAGACATTTCTCGGCCGAGACATCCGACAAAAATAATCAATAAACACACAAAGCTGGCCATCCGAAATTGATAATAATTTATTTAAGATTACAACTCGTGGTCACCACAAAAACGCTTAAGGTGCTCAAGATTCCAAGGTGAGGTAGAATTTTTCCTTCCTCCGTCTGATTTTGTAATTGCCGTGTCCGAATGACGCTGAGAGGCTTACAGGCCTTCCTGGGCCACCTAGCTTTCCACAGGCCGACCCTTCCTCGCCGCAGGAGCTTTTTAAGACCTCAGTCACCGTGCTTGTAACTCCCTGGTTTGACTTTCGTTGTAGTATCTGCCGTCTTTCTCGTGGTCTTCCGTATGCTTTTAGGACTTGGCCTCCACATTTTTCATCTAGAGGTCGAGGTTTAGCGAGAGCCTCTCCGTTATGTTCCACGCCACTTACCCCGATCCTTGGTGATTTTAATTCGATCTCGACAGGGGCTACCGCCTTGGTGCCATGCCGCGAATAGGGTTTCGAGTCGTTAACTTTCTACAGTAGTTCCAGATGCCCATAACACTCCTGGGAGGTATTCTACCCATTTGTCCCTACGATCCTCTAATTTATCTAACGACCGCTTTGTTGGTTCTAATGGTAATTCCTCTCGCTGCCCATTAGATTACAAATGTGTCAGACGAGTAGTGTTCTGATCCTAGCTCGCACGCAACTCTGAATCAAGATTGTCGAATCTGGTTTTCCATCGGCTCGACACCGCAGCTCTGGGATACTCAATCCTCGCACATCGTGGATCGCCAAACTAGTTACATATATCTTTCCGCTCGTGATAATGGCCAGAGGTTCGGCTTCGGCCCATTTGGTGAAATAATCCACTGCTACGATGACGAACTTGCACTGGCTCTTTCTAGTAGGCAGAGGTCCCAATATGTCCAATCCCCAATCATTGAAAGCGCCAGGCTTGTGGGACGACGCCAATGGCTCTGATGGGAGTGAGACTTTGGCGTGCTCTCGAAAATCTGCAGAATTAACAGTCGGTCGCACTTGAGCATTGTGGGCCAATAGTATCCCCGCTCTTTAAAAACTTTCCTCGCTAATGCCCGAGCTCGACGTATTTCAGATACGCTTCATGTACCTCCCTGATGAGTCGACGTCTTTCCCTGCGATACACTTCAGGATAGGTGTGAAAAAACCTCGCTTGTAAAGGCTTCCTCGATGAATAGTGAATCTGGCCGACCTCGTCCTAAGTTTAGAGGCCTCTTTCGGGTCGCTGGGTAGTAGTCCTTCTATTAGTCCCAACAACTGATTCAGCCTGCTCGACGTTATCGTGAGACCTCCACGCTATCAGATCTACTGGAGGGCTCATGAGGTGCTCACGACAGCTGGCCCCACGGGAGATCTTCTTGGGAGGTTGTTACCAATTTTGCTAGAGTATCTGCTTGCGAGTTCTCCGCTCTAGGTATGTGTCTGATCTCGACTAGCACGAATTTTTTCAGTAATTCCTGTACCTTTTTTAGGTATAGGACCATTTTTTCACCTTTGGCCTCGTAGGTGTCTTCTATTTGTCTTACTACCAACTATGAGTCGCTACACACCTCAAGATGGTCAACATCCATTGAATGGGCGAGGTTGAGTCCCGCTATGACGGCCTCATACTCGGTCTCGTTGTTGGAGGCTTGGAATCAGAATCTGAGTGCGTACTCGATATCTATTCCTTCTGGGGAGGTCAGGATTAGACCGGCTCCGCTTCCTTGAGCATTGGCGCCCGCCTACGAAGAGTCCCAGACGGGGAGGTCACAAAAGAGTTTTATATTCTCAATTCTCTATGAACTCACGACGGTCCGGCTAAGACCCGCCCCTTCGATCGTTTTTGTCTCCGATGTCAAACTCGGGTCACTATATGGCCCACTTCATCGCCCTCTTCCCGAGGTCTCGGTTTGTGTAGCACTTGCTTCATCTGGTATTCTGTTGGGACTTCAATGGGGTGGGCTTGAAAATAAGGGCTGAGCTTCTGCCATGATTACTAATGCCAGGATTAGTTTTTCCATCTTTAGGTACTCTCTTTCTTCGCCCTCTCAGCTCGACCGCAATAGTAGACAAGATGTTGTACCTTGCCTTTGTCTCTAATAAGCACAGCGCCGGTCGAGAAATCCGAAATCGCTAGGTACGTAGTAAGGAGTTCTCTCCTTCGAGGGGCTTAATGTAACGGGGAGAGCTCAGATAAGTCTTCAATGCTGAGAACGCTTCTTCACTATGTGTATCCCATGAAAAAACTTTCTTTAGAACCTGGAAGAAGGGCTGAGATTTATCATCGCCTCGAGACGAATCGCTTAATGCGCTTATTCTCTTAACACGCGACTTTACGTTTACTACAAGCAGATGTCAAAGACACCTTTTATCTGGTTTAGATTTGCCTCAACCTTTCTGCTTAATTATAAAACCTAAGAATTTTCCACCGAGACTCAAAGGCGCATTCGTCGTGGATTCAACTTTCATGTCATTCTCTCAGACCGAATGCCTGACAGATGAGCTTATGCAGCTCACGTGGTTGATTTTACCAACATGTCATCTATGTACAAATCATGATGCTCCTATTGCTTCGAACATCTTGTTCATTAACCTCTGGTATGTAGCTCCTGTGTTCTTTAGCCCAAAAGGCATCACTCGATAGCACAGTCCCTTTCCCCGATCGACCGAGGTCTTTTCCCGCCACTTCTGATCCATAATTTGGTTATAGTTGAGAAAAGCGCCCATGAAACCGAGGAGTTCATGGTCATTGTGGCATCTAAGCAATGAGATCGATCCATGGCAAAGGAAAGCCGTCTGGGCATGCTGATTAGTGAAGCCGATGCAAAGTCGCCACTCGCTTACTTTTTCGACGAAAGCACGACGCTGGCCAAATCCATTCTCGGTACCCACCTATCTCGACAGCTCGCCCCGAGGAGCTACACCTCCTCGTGATTGCTTTTTACCTTTCTAGAGCAAAGCTCCTTTCCTTTTTTGCCCGACCGGGTTTGAAAATGGATCGACGCTTAGTCTCGTGAGAACACACGATCTGGTTCCCTCCCATATCCGCCTGCTTCCATGCGAAGACATCCTTGTTTTGTTTCAAGAAATGGGTAAGGAGACTTCTGAGGTCTTCTGCAAGCTTGGACCCGATATAGGCGAGGTGTTCAAGGTTATCATCCAACGGTATGGGCTCCAGCTCTTCCGAGGGCTCAGGTCGAGTGTTTATCTCGTCACGCATGTCAAGCTCGTCCAAGTTTATGTTATCGACCGCTTTTTGCTTCACGGATGCCGAGTAACACTCCCTAGCCACACGCTGGTCTCCTCGAACCATTCCTACTCCGCTTGTGGTAGGAAACTTGATCATCATATGGTAAGCGGAGGGAATGGCCTTTATTACAGCTATAGGGTCTACTTAATAACATGTTATGCTTTACTCAGGGCATCTACTATGAGAAACCTCACTGCCGTTGTGGCCTGACATGGGGGGGTCTCCCAAAGTGAGCACCAACTATATTGAGCCCAAAGGTAGTACTTTCTCTCCGGAGAATTCTCGCATGTGGGTACTGACTGGCTCAAGCTTTTCCCTTCCGATTCCCATCTTATCGAAGGCCGCCGCGAAGATGATGTCGGCTGAATTCCCATTGTCGACTAGGACCTGATGGATTGTTTTGTTAGCCACAACTGCCCTTATTACCAGGATCGTCATGGGGATGTTGGCATCCTTCCAGTCCAACTGCCGAACGTTATACGTGTCGTCGGTGCGCTCGACACACTTGTAATTCCATTACTCCTCCTCGACCGATGTCGCGCGAACGCCTTCCTAAAGCGCGTAGTCGACTCACCACCCTCGCAAATCCTCTCGAGATCACATGAATTTCCCTAAGGGCTAATGCGCCGAAAGTGTTGTCCTGGTGGTTGTGGCTGCTGCCGACTCGCCTTCGTGTGCTATGCTGGATGATGCGTCAGGCCAATCAAATATTTCTCCGGCTTCTTCATAAGCATGCAATCATCCGTTCGATGCCCGTGGTCCTTATGGAACTCACAATACTTGATGTTATCTCTTTCGCGTGGTCCGACCATCCGACCGCCATCTCAACCGTTTCCAGCGTACCGCGTTAAGACCCGCGGATATCGCGCTTCATCGTGGGGGTAAACCGGCCGAGGTGAATACTATCACGCTAATCAGCCGAGCGGACTCAGCGATCTTCCGAGGCTTCCACGCCTTCGGTGACCGCTTCACCGTCTTTTGGGACCCTCCCCATCTCTTTGTCTTTCAAATTCTGCCCTGTCGCTTGTCGGTCCCGCTTTTCTCTTTATGGGTTGAAGAGCTCTTTCTCGATAGCGAGGGCTTTTCACAAGCACGTACTTCTCCATGAAGGAAGACTCGCCATGTTTCGTCGAGGATCTTCGAGATGGAGAACATCAAATCTGACCACCCTAGCCCAAATGATGGTAACGCCGATAGCTAACTTCGCTGGTATATCTACCTTCGTAGATTCGGTGATTGAACCTCTCTGACATAAGACCTCGGTGCTTTCTCATGAGCTCGCAGGGTCAAGAGGTATAAACTCCCATTTCCCGTATGTTCCGCTCCAATGAAGTGAGACGAACACAATGGCAGCTCAACGAGGAGATCGACTCGATGGTGGAAGCTCATAAAAACCACGCCAGCCACTGGGCCTTTAGCGTGATGGCTTAAAGCTCGCAGACCGTATGCAATCCCGACACCCATGTAGCTCCATTTGATTTTATAAGTGTTGAGATGATCGATGGGATCTTTGGCACCATCGAACGCTTCTATTTACTGCATTCTGAACTATCACTGGAAGGGGGAAGTGGAGCACCTCTCACTGCGGAACGGAGACTCCGCTTTATTGTAATCAAAACTGCGAGTCGTGGCTCGACCTTCACGTACTTCCTTCATGCGATCGGTTTCGCTGGAGCCTCAACCTCCGCTTCCTATGATCGCCCCATTCCGTCGAGGGCGTAGTCCCTCTGGGCTCCGACATGCCCCGAAAGGCCGTCGTCGCCTCCGTGGGCCAGCGCGGTCCGTGCCCCGCCTCCGGCCGGACTGCCACCCCTGCAAAGACCTCGGAGTGCCGAGGTGTGGTCAGCCTCTTCAGGTGATGTTATGGCCTTCCCAGCTTGTCGAGCCTCCCGGCGTTGCATCCGGGCCCCTCGTGAGTTGCTCTAACCTCCTATCGCGTTGGTCAGGAGGCTGAAAAAGGTTCCACCTCTTCATCCATGTTGGCTTGCATTGTTTCTAATGCGTCGAGAGGTCGGCTATCTATGTCACCCGGTCGGGTCCCGTGATCCTTGAAGATTGGCGCGAGCCCGCCATTGTTCCCGCTGAAGTTGATACCATCGCCATCGAAGTGATCACTTTATTTGTAAAAGAAATGTCGTTCCCACAGACGGGGCCAACTGATGATGCCTTTTTCAACCGAAACTAAGGTGGAGCGTGTCAGTCGTTAGCCTGAATTTGACTCATTGCCGTCACTACCGGCCTGCATTAGACTCTTCAAAAAATAAGAAAGAATGAGGGTCGGTGAGTGGTCACGCGCGCTCCAATGCTCAAAGTCATTCCTCCATGAGAGAAAAGATAGTTGCTTAGTTGGCAATGTTTTGGCGCATCTTCAACTTTACAAGCGCCTTAAGATATATAAGAAATGTATTTCCCAATTGATGGTGATAAGAATTATTTCCCATTGATGCCAGATTCTACCTTTATCGTTATCGCATTAATAAGCGGATAATGAGTGAGTCGTTATTATGAAGTTATCCTCCTTCTTCCTCATTAGTGATTCTACTTTGTTTTACAGGACATAAGCTTTTCAGATTGTCCATGCTATCGACTCTTGGGGCAAATGAACTGGGCTTCCTTTTTGGGCCGGTGTCAGGGCCTCGGGTGTTTCACCGGGCTTGCCTTTTCCTTGGGCTTGTCGAGTGGGCGTTCGCGCCTATTTTCAAACCCTATCATGTATTTTTTACAACTATTCACTTTGTAAGGATTCAAAACTTAGCCACTTAAGCCAGTCCTAAGTAAGGGCACGATAACTATATTATTAAAAAATAACTAAAACATTAAAATGATTAATGAATTCTAGCATTTTAAATATAATTTAAATTTAAAATTATTTTGATAATATAAATTTGATCAATTTTAATTATTATTAAAATAAACTAGTTTCAATGCTATTATTTTTATCTAACAATGAAAATTGTTATCATAATTTTAAATGATATTTAATAAATTAAAATTCGAATAAATTACTTTATACAAATATTAGACTTTAAAATTATTTATTTATTTATTTCAAAATGCAATAATTTTTTTATAAATGTGATTTTATTTCTTAAAAATAAATAAATATATAGATGTTAAAGGAATTTAAAATAATTGTACTAGAAAATTTAATAAATATTATTATAATTTAGATTTTGGAAATTTTAATATATAATTTTTGATAAAATATATTAGAAATTAATATAACGTTGATTAATTATCTTAAAGAATATGAATAAAATAAAAATAAAATTTAAGATTAATAATATTATATTTTTTAAATTTGGTTTCTTCTTTTCTCATTTTCTATAATTGGATTCTTTAAATGACTCTTTAAATCTTAAATGTTATTGAATTGAGTGGTAATGAACTTTTTTTCGGGATATTATTTTTAAAAGGAAAATAATATTATCGATTCAAATTTGTAATAAATAAATATATCCAAGATACAATAGCTGGAAACTTTCATAAAATTAAACAATATCTGCAAGCAATAAGATAATAATCGCATAAAACCATACCATAATATAAATGATCGGGACATCTACGACTGCTCTTCAACTTACTAACAACCCTAATTTGATATCTTGACTGATCAGATCCTCTTTACTTATCTGAATCGTCTCCACACACATAAACGGCCGCAATAAGACGACAAATAACACAACGTCATAACAAGCCGACAACAAACCAAACGTGGATAAAACGACAACACAAAAAAGTAAGATAAAACCTAATTTTTTGTGGAAAACCCACTTTATTAAGAATAAAACGAACAGCATACAAATCGATGACAGGCTAAGCACAAGAAAATCACTCATCACGCTTTTGAGGTAGAAAAAAATGTGGGTTGGCAAGCAGTAACACGAAAATAAAGCTACGTTATAACACAAAGAGAGAAAAAGATGAGGACAACTAGGGTTTTTATTAATATTTTCATTGTTTACATGCAAAATTTTTGTTCAGATATTCGTTTTTATCTTGTAAGACATTTATTTTTTATTTTTCCCTCCTTTATATTAATATGATGGGTGTATTTTTTTTTTTAATTTAGTTATACTACTTTGAATTGCGTATGTGGTACTAAAATCTCATATTATCAATGAAAGAGAGAGGAAGCAACAAATTAGATGATATAGTTGTAGAACAAAATTATTTTAATTTCATTTAATTTTTATTATTAGATTCTAACATAATGATATGACCTGCACCTACGTCTATCTAACAAAATTATCCATAAAAAGAGAATACTATCATACAAATTAAATAGATGTACGTGCAAAAGAAATACTACAACGTTCTATCCTTGTCGCAACTCACAAGAAAAGTGGCAACTAAAGATTAATAAAGTACAAAGGTTCTTCCTCCATGGGACCATGCATCCCACAAATTCAGCCATAACCCATCTTCCATCTTCCATCCACACACTACACCTTCCCTACCTGAGTATCATTCACTTTTCCCAAAAAAAAAAAAAAAAATTTATCCTTCTTCACACAAATGACATTTACTTAAGACTTCAGAATGGTCGACGGATCCAGAAAAATAAAGCTCAAGGAGGTAAAACAATTATACTATGTTTATAATGGTTACCAAAAACAGTAAGAAAAGAAAATGATAAGAAAAATGATTTTCATATTTAGTTTTCTAACAAAAAATTTAGGTTTTCTTATGTCATGGTCTAATAAAAAATTCAAAAAATAAATAAATATAAATAAATTACTTAGAAATTTAAATATTTAAATAATATTTAATCTTATATCGATGAGTTTAAATAAATAAAATTGATTTGAGGGTAGCAAATAAAATATTATATGGAATTTAATCTCATTTTTATTTTCTTAATTTTTTCCTTCTACTTTCTTGATTTTCCTCTCAAATTTTCTTGAGTCAAAATGTATTCCTAAATAAAATAAAATATAAATAAAATTATAATTTACAATATATAAATAAAATTACTTAAAAACTGCTATTAAATTTAAATTATTTACTTTTATATTAATGAATTAAATAATAAATTTTGCTTAAAGTAGTAAATAAAATAATATATGGAGATTTAATTTATTTTTTCATTTTCTTCCTCTCACTTTTTTTCCATATTTTCTTTCTTTCGCATTTTCCTTAACATTTTCTAGGAACCAAACATAGCTTACATTAATTCCAATGAGCAAATCAAAAGCACAAATCACTTAAATAACTTAATAAAAATTAGATTTTACTTTGAATTAAAACGTATGAATTCAAATCCTAAAAAAAAAAAAAATATTCCCAAAATTTCAGGGGGCATTTTCCCCCCTAGGCCTATTGTAGGCCCACCCTTGTCCTCAAACCAACAGTTTCATTAGTTCTTTGTTAGACTTCCAAATCATATCGATTAATTTTTTATTTCGTACTTGAAAAAAATAAGTCTTCAAAGCCCACCATTTAATTTTATTTGAAGAGGTATTTGTTGAGAAAACAGAAATTAAAAGAAAAAGAAATAGAAAATTTTGTAATCTTCGAATGGATCTAATTTCAAAAGAAGACAGAGATCAGTTAAGAAGAGTGATGGGAGACAGTCATGCATGAGACAGATGAAGCTTTGATGTTGATGTTGATGTTAGAGGCCTGAGTGCAAAGTTGGGTTGCGTGTCTTGTAGTAATAACACACACCAGCTGCTTGGGGGCTGTCTGGATTGCTCACTGTACGTCTCTCCCAATATTGGATTCTTTCCTACTTCTCTTCACCCAATATTATTCCTTCTTTGTTTATTGTCCTTGCTTCATTCCATACATATAATATATGATACTACTCATTTTTGTTCCCTAATTTCATATTTATATATGAAGCCTCTCTCCATCCACAATCACTACGAGTCAATTAATATATGCCACAAAAAATAAAAATAAAAACTCCAAGACTCGTCGCCATATCTTTTTAATGTTGATTAAAAAAATCAATGGATGTTCAAGTCCATTTGCATGTATTTTGACCTTTAATTTATAATCTTTGAAGTTAAGGAAATCAGATAAATCGTTTATAATCGTAAGGATTCAAAATGATGTTAAAATGACTCAAAATGAGTGATCATTGAGAAATAAATCCAAAGATTATTCAAATGAATGACCATTGAGAAACAAATCCAACCGACCAACCGAGTTGGCCGTTAGGATGGTTATGCACCATCCATATCCTCAACCGATATAATAAGATTATCTCAAAAAAAAAACAAAAAAACAAAAAAAACCCATATATATATATGGTGAGATGTGGCATCACTGTATCAACTATCAGTGATATCTATGGTAGTATGGTATGGGCCTGTTGGCCTATTGTAGAAGATCTATATTTAGGCCTTTTGGGCCACCCATTTCCCACGATCAAGCCCACAAAAAGCTTTATACATGTTAACTTTTAAAAGTTTAATATTGTATCTTTTTCTATTTTAAAAATATATATATCTTTTTACATCTATTTATTTTGAAGATTATATTATAATATTAATGTATCATGCTATTTCAAAGATTCAAACTTGGACCTCCCATAGCCCCTTCCAACCTTTTTAACATTTGAGCCAAGCTTCAAGGGCTAATAATTGTATCTATTTTTAAGGAAAGTTTTTGAAGAAATATAAGTTTTGTTTGTTAGTTCTACCAACTAAATGGATCTTATAAATAATTCTAAATTGAACCTAAAAGGTAATTACTTTAACCTTGATTAAATCACAATTAATTTCTTATTCTTAATAATTTTTGGTAGCTTTCTTCGTTAGACCATGACCTCTAAAGCAACAACAATGGTTGGTTGTGACCATATTTGCTATTCTATATTAATGGTTTGTTTATATTTTACTTTTATTTTTTAAGCAAAATCTTAAATCGTTGACATCCTTTTTATTATAACATGTATGTTGTTTCATTCTTTAAAGGTTTTAGTATTTATGATTATGTGTTTTATGATTGTTTGATTATGTGTTTTATGATTGTGTTGTTAACTTTGAATCGATAAATTTATCTTTATAAAAGTATAAAAAGACAAATTCGTCATTTGTTGAATAGATAAACGTTATATGTCGTGCTCGTAGACGGAAAACATGGAGTCAAGGATTTGGTTTTACGAAATTTTTAACTCTATCCAATTCAGAATATGAAATTTTCTACGCTTGTTCTAATCTTTAATTTTCATTTTCAAAAATGTTTAGTACTTGAATTTAGGTGAAAATAAAGAATAAGAAAATCAGTTTTGTAAGCGTTTTCTTGAAAGTGAAGTTAATGAAAACGATGAAAATGTGTTTAAAATGCATGTTCTTATTCCGCAAATCCGTGTTTTATTGAGCACGATGAAAATCGAAGTGGAAAGGCGAAAGGGGAAGAAAGAATAAAATAACCACATTCTGTGTTTTCGTTTGCTCTGTCGGCCAAAATCCGTGTTTGATTTAATTAGAAAGCGAGAAAAGCGGGAAACGAACGGTTTACGATTCGTATATAAAATGTTGAAAATATTGAATTCATTTCTTTATTTTCAAAATTTGTTTTTACTGATTCTCGTAGCCCAAACGTGTTTTATTGTTTGAGAAAAGTTTGAATAGAAAACGAGAAGATTACCTGCCCTGTAACGTAAATGCAAATGTTTAAAATGGAAATGAGGGAATATCTACAATATTTGACTTTAATGAGATCCTATTTGAAGGGTATTGTAGTTTGATCATATCCATTTTGAATGATTTTGTAAGTTATTAATCAAGACTAAGAACTTTACAAGTTTCCAAAAATCAAAGATAGAGATCAATAAATTGAATTTCAATTATTTGTTACCTTAATCTGAAATTATTATTTTTTTGTATGTTATCATTTAGAAATTAAGGCCAACTTTTGAATATTGATTTTCACATATCGTTTGATTTGTTAGAAGATAAATGATTCTTGCATGTTAGAAATTCGACTTCTAATGTATTTTATGTAATCTAACCAAAGTTTTAAAAATCGAATGAAACTTATTGATATGAATAATTGAATATCGATGACTTTTTTTATCTGTGTCGATCCGCACATTAATTCAAGACTTAAACCGTGAATCAATAACTTTTTTTGATTACATCATGGGTTAAGATTTTAAAACATTTAACATAACATTACATAACAAATCGATTCAAATTTCACAATATAAGATTTCATGGAATTAAATTTAATCTCCTTCAATGTGTTATCATTCAAAAATTAGTCAGACGATTTGTTGGAAATCAGGAACTGCTTTGGAATACTATTTGTCTCGAAGCCTAATCCATAAAACAAGTGGAAGTTGCTACCTTTCCCAATAAATTGAGCTCCAAGATCGCAATACTTAGATCATATAAGAGCATCTTTAGCAGTTAGCAAAAAAGATTAGTATCTAAAGATATATTTTACTTCAAAAAGCAATTTTTTTGAGATTTAGCTTAAAGTTAGAGTATGCAAGAAACTTTTGGATTATCACAGAATTTATTAAATTTGCGCTACATTACGTAATAATTACGTCATATACTGCTTTATTTATGTATATCGGCCATCTGAATGGAAAATTAAATCCGTATCACAAAATATTTTTGTGAATAGTTCTTAGTAATATTTAATACAAATATTGATGACAATTTGTTCGTGTGATCGCTTTTAATTTTGAAGGATTCTTTGAATCTAGTTTTTGTTTGAGTGTCATTTTTTCTTTGTTGGAGATGCTATAACTGGTAAAAAAAAAAAAAAAAAATCTTGAATGAACAATGACTTGACCCCTTCCATTGGCTTCCTTTAACAGTCTTTTGACAGGCTCGTTTGATTTCCTTCATCAAAAGGGGTGTTGGAACCCTCAACTTCTGTTCTTTTTGTTTCTGTGAATTTTTTTTACTTAAAAAAAACTTTTGGAAGCACCATATCTGAAAAATAAGCAGTAAGTGGAGCAATAAAGCTGTTCTTCTGGAAATGACAGTACTGGTATTGAAGAATTAACTGAAGCCTATAAATTTTTTCAAAATAATTTTTTAAAAAAAGTTATCTCTGACTGCAAAATAAAGGAATCCAATGTGGAATCCAACTATCAAACTGAACAATGAAATAAGTGAGCATTTATATGTTGAGGTACCTTGTTTGGAAGCCCTGAAAATTTCAGGTCCCATCGAGAAAAAAAAGTCAAAAATGCCGAAGCATATACCACATGCCGCTGCTTCCTCTTTTCTACCTTAGAATAAAAGACTTTTTTCCACTCAGTTCACATTAATGAATGTATTTAAAAATTGCCTCTCCTTTTCCATGTTCGTATCCCAATTTCAGACTCTCCACATTTCTTGTAAGAACATCATAAACCCTGAGGCATTTAATCTTCCCACTTTATGAAAAAAGGGAAAAAGGAAAAAGTTTTCCCCTTTTTAAGCCTTAAATTGATCCATGAATGGTTGTGGATTCGTCAACGTGCCCATGAAATTGATCTAGGGCCATTTTTGGCACTTTCAGTTATTTTGAAGTCCTCATTTAGGCTTGTTTTGAACTTCCTCCTTATTAATGTGATAAAACCCTTCTACATAAATGGGATTTTAAAAGACAGTTCAGAACTATGTTTTGAAACAAAATATCTTTAAAATAATTGGTCAAACAATATTAAAACCCTTGTAAATATTAATTTATTTTTGTGTTTTTGAATTAATATTCTTCTACATTAAAGCTTTGGCATTTATAATTATAGTGGATTACAAAAAAAAAAAAAAGTCATGATAATTTTTAAAACTAAACTTTATACCATTTTAAAGAAAAATTGATGTGGTCAATTCAATATTAGGAATATGTTTTTGAGTTTGGCAGCTCGTTGTTTATTTGCTTTGTAATAATTCAAATATTAAATTTGGATTTTGTAAGTTGGGTTTCTAATATGATAAAGATTTAATTAAAATTTTTCATTATATTAGCATTTATAAGTTTGACCTTGCAACAAATTTTAAATTGTGGATACATTTCAAATATAAATATAGAAAAATGTACCTATGATTATGTGAAAATTATTAAGTTATATGCACGCTCTAATCGCAGGATTAAATATGAAATCATTTCTGAAATTAATAAAAAATATTCTGAAGGGGAGAGGTCTGTGATTTTCCTAATTTCCCATTTTACCCTTTCCTGTTGTCTCGTTTGAATTAGCTGATGCCGGCCTCGTTCTTTTCCACTTTATAGCCTGACAAACGAATAAAACCGTTAGGGGCAATTTCGCAATTTTTCTGAGAGACAAGGGCAACACCCAAGATCCAGCCGAAATTTCAGCCTCCGACAGAATTTCGCCATCCGAAACAGAGCCCAAACCCCGATAACTATGTTCCTCCAAATAAAAGACAAAGAAATTATATAATGTTTGTTGTGTTGACGATCTAATCCTCCATCCCCACATTAAATTTCAAAGTCTGGGAAGCCCTATCCTGCCATTATGCCAAAAACATAGGGGCATATTTGGAAGAAAATTTCAACAGACCTCCCTGCCATTTATTGAATCCGTCGGACCCACAAATTCAAAAATTTTCGGATCGTTAAACCCTGCGAGAAATCCAATTTCCATTTTCAGGATTTTAAGGAGGGTTTCGAGAATCAGATTCAGAGAAGCAGAGAGAGAGAGAGAGAGAAAGGAGAGAGAGAGAGGATAGAGGAGAGAGGAGCGCGGCATATGTTAATGTGCTTCCCTTCTGTCTGAAACGGCGTCGTACAGTGGAGATATGGATGAAGAAATGGTAGATGAAATTGCAGAGCCGTTCGTGGCGGTGGAAATCGATCTCGATTACGAGTTCGACGCTGCTCGCTACTTTGATTTCACTCGCGATGAGTCTCCGGCGGAGGCGCGTCAGGCCGAGCTATGGTTTGAGTCCGCGAAGAGTTATCCTCCTTCTCGTAAGTGTCTCCAAACTAAAACCCTAGAGTTTCTTCAAATTTGTTTCTAAGCTTTGGCTTTTCATATATATTTTGATATGCATTGTCGCTTGATTGATTTGTAAAACCTTTTTTTTGTCTTCCCCTTATTGTATTCGATTCCTAATTGTTTCTGTTAGTTAGAGTTATTGCAAATAGAAAGTTCTGATTTTTCTCTTAGTGATTCAGTGAAAATGGCCGCCTGAAAATGTAAAACAAAGGCTCATGCAATCTTAAAAAACTGTTGCATGGAACATTTTGTGATGTTCTTTGTGAATTTTCTAGATTTGCTTCTGTTTTCTCTTTCTTTCTTTCAACTCTGATAACTAATGGGGGTTATATTTCATTTTCTTGGTCGTCTTCTCTGTTTCAGCTTTTGTAGTAAAGTTAGTTTTGAGGGAGGATATCCTCGTGGGAAATGTTAATGCCTCTCTAAAATCAGAAGACATGGAGGTAGCTTCGGTACCTGACAGTGATTCTGCTTTTGCTCAAGGCCAAGAGATTTTTACAATGGATGCAAATAACAGAGGTATAATTTGTATGGTTTCAGCCTTTAAAAATCACACAGAACTCATCTCTCTAATTTTATACTCTTAATATTCATAATATACTCTGTGTCAGCAATTGTTTTATAATTCCATACTCCCTCTGGTGAATTGAATTACAGATTTTTATTTTGTGAATCTTTGTTATGCTATGATTTTGAATGCATCCATGATGGTGTTGACTAAATTGAATATGATTTATTCAAGTTGCTTGCTTAGTGCCAACCAATCTTTAGGGTGATATTCTCATTGGTTATGTACTGACAATATTTTGTAATTTTATCTTCTAGACTGTGGTGGAACTGGAGGAACCTTCACCAGTTTACAGAGTGGCTACGTCCAAAATGTTTGTAGTCAAGCACAAGAATTAATCTCAGGTGTTTCAGCTAGTTACCTTGATGAGAATAAGAACTGATGCTTGGTGCATGCATGGTGGTTATTTTCCTGTGGTTAGAAAATGTCTGGGCAATAAATAATAATTATTCCTTGAAATGAACTATGCTTTATTTTCTTGAACATTACATTTTTCTTTTAATATTGTTCTTGTTGTTGTCATTGTCACTATAACTTGCAGTTTACTCCATCCAATCTAGAGTTTGAAGTGCTTGTATTTTATCGATTCTCTGCACTGTATTTTTTCTTTCATAGAAAGTGATTTACTAGCTAATTATTTGTACTTCTCATACTTCAACAGTGTTGTATGATTATGTTCTCTAATATTTTTACATACCTATTTCATTGTTCATTGTAGGATTGACATTTTACAATCACATGTTGAATCAAAAAGCTAAACCTAAGTCCACTGTCAAGTCTGTTCTGCCAAGAAGCTCAACTTTGATGAAACCGACAGCAAGTCAGCTGAGCGAGAAGCAGAATTCGACCCATCAAGTTGGTAGTTTCAGGTGATTGTATGACAGGTTTATTTTTCCTAGTTGGCTTACCATTGTGCCATCATTTCTTCCAAGGGTAATGTACAAAAAATCTTAATCTAATGGTGATGGGTAAAATCTCATTTTCTTCTATCCCTTTTGTTATGCAATTTCTGCAAGGCACTTGAGTTCCTTTTCTCGAATTACACATTTTTTTGTTTCTGTATGAGTATTTATTATATTGGGTGAAGTATTTTTTCTGCAAAAGTGAGTAATCTTGACATTCTATTCCTTAATTCAAAACGGGGCATATTTGTAGCAAAATATGGGAATCCAATAACCCAGGGATTCCTTTTCTTTCTTTCTGGCCCTTTTGTTTTTCTAATTACTGAATATTGCCAATTGTTAGATCCCAGATGCTATTGGCTCAAAATAATGAGAGAGGCTGCATTAATTCTTCTGGGGTTGAAAGTCAAGCTGTCCAGAGACAGAAACTGAGGGAGGCCACTTGTTTGAGTCAGCAATTTGTTATTCTGTTTCTTCTTCCTTTAATTTTGTGCTTATATTTGGTGAACTTGTCATGGAAGTTTTATATATTGAATAAGTTGAATTCTTTAATGAGCTTCTCTTAAGAAACTTGATTACTTGATGTGATACTCCTGTCTACAATGTGTCACCCGCTAATCATGAATTACTAAATGAATGTGTGCTATTCCATTTTCTTAATGAAAATGTTGTTTGTTAACATGATTTGAGGTTCAGCTTGACCACATTTTTGGTTTATTAGCTCTCTTCTATACGAGATAACATGGATATACTATTTAACCATTTTCCTTGTGGGTACTCCTTGGACCCCAAATTTAATGAGCTGGATTTGGGTAGGATTGGGTGAAAATCAGGCAACTAGGTGCTGTTGGTATTTCATACTTCCAATTTAGAGGCATAGAAATACAAGCAGGACATATGATTTGGTTGATGCTAGTAATTTTGAGAATCCATTATTTTACTCCCATGATTACTATTTAGAAGAAACCCTCTTTTGAAGAGCAGCTTATATAAAGGAAATCTGCTCAAGTGTTTTATATTCTCTGTCTAACAGGTAGCTGATACAAAGGAACAAACAAATTTGGTTCACAAGGTGCCTAAGAAGGTATGTTAACTACATCAGGATGTCTGGACTTGCCTTCAATTTATATTTTATTTTTCTCCTATGCATTGTTGTTTATCACTTGCATGATACTAAATAGTTTTTGCTCCATTTCCTCCTTATATATATATATATATATATATATATATATATATATATATATATATATATATATATATATATATATATATATAAAAAATAATTGTACTTCATTTTTTTATCAAGTAAGACCAAATGATGCTCTGAAATGTTGCATCCATAAAATGCATATCCTTATTTTTGTTCTAGTCATATAAAAAATCAAAATCGTTTCTGAAAACAAAAACTGATAATTTTATACTCTTCAATCCATAAAATGTTGCATCCATAGAATGCATATACTTATTTTTTCATTTCTAGTCATAAAAAATCAAAATCGTATCTGAAAACAAAAACTGATAATTTTTTTTTATCACTTGTGATACTATCGTTTGCTCCATTCCCTTTCACACACACACACACACACACATATATATATATATATATATATATATATATATATATTAAAAATAATTGTACTTCACATTTTTCTTTATCAAGTAAGGCCAAATGATGCTCACAAATATTGCATCCATAAATGCATATACTTATTTTCATTTATAGTCATATAAAAAATCAAAATCGTATCTGAAAACAAAAACTTATAATTTTATACAATCCAAATTTTCTGCTTCTTTCACACGATAGTTTGATCAGAAAAGTTAGATTGTTCCACTGTTGAAATAGGTTTCTGTTCCTTTTTCCAAATTAACTTTAAATTGCTTATTATTTATTTTGGCTATTGAGACATATTTGATAGGGACCTTTTTGGCCATAGTTGCAATGCTTGGGAAAAAAGTATTAATTTTTTGTTTGTACCTATGATTTCTCACCATTGAATCTGACAGTGCATATATTCATAAAGTGGTTTCCTTTTCAGTTCAATTGATAGAAGGGTGGATTCGGAGGTGGTCGGTGTTTGGAGACTGGTGGTGGTGCAGGATGTTTGTGGTTTTTAATGCAGGAACCTGCATTTAGTATGATATAGTTTTCCAATACTGATATTTTGCAGGATGCCACTGTTGATGGAAACTCCCATGTAAGGCTGAAGCTTACTATTCCAAGAGGCAAACGAGACGGCAAATAGGACACAAAGAATATAATTGAACTTTCGACAGACTGATGTTACTAGTCTGATATATCTTGAATAGAAAACATAGGTTGCCTAACAGGTTGTGGGATGCAAATTCTATGTTTCCAATTGCAGGCCTAGGAAACATACAGAAGTGGACCAAATGGCATTGACTGTGCATAGATTCCAAAACCACCTTATAAACAGAAAAGTTCGTATTTGCATTCAAGAAAATGTGCTGCTTTATAAATCTTATGTTTCCTGTCCTCTGAATTATTTATACTTGAGTTTTTCAGATTCTCGAGGCTCCTTCCTTACCATTACCAAAAAAGAGCACTCCACGTTTGCCAGAGTTTCAAGTGAGCCCTAACAATCTTTCTTGTCCAGTGACTAAAATTGCTCTTTCTGTAGAAGTATAGATGATGGCTTTTGGGAAACATCTGCCTTGCATACTGTGCAGCATATCTGATTATGCCTGCACATTGCTTCTCAGGAATTTCACCTGAAGACTTCAGAGAGGGCTAGGCAACACACAACTGGTTCATCATCCTCACTTCAATGCAATGACACTGACAAGTTGTTATGAACTTTTCCTTTTAAAATTTTATTTGATCTACCATATCCTAGAACAAAATGGATATATCCATAATTTTTCTGGAAGATACATGAAGTTATGGATCAATTTATTTAATCTATGATATTGATAATTCAAGTTATGATTTTATTCTACTTTACTCTATTTACTTTTTCTTTATGCTATCATTTCTAGGGCACTGAACTTCTGTCATGGCAGGACTTGCATAAAACTAGTACTAACTCTGTTCTGGAAAACGGGAACAAAGATTTGAGAAGGTGACTATCTAAGGACCATTTTTCCAACTTCAGATTCTAACAAGTAAACATTATCTGTGATCGTTTTGTTTCCTCTATCAGTCCTTTTTATTTCTATGTTCTACTGTGGTACTTCTATTAGTAATTCTTCTCTAAATTTGTTTACTGGTAATCTGTTGTTTCTCGTCTTCTTTTCTATGTAAGTTAGAAAATTTCTTATTCAGGCCAACTCTTCAGATGCTTGACTAGGTTTATTTCTAGGCATGTTTAATTGGATCAAGAAACAAAATGCATACATGAAGTTTGTGTTCACTACTTCGCCAGAAAATTTCTTGATTGATGTCTTCAATAGTAGCTAGCTCTTCCTAATTATTAGGTTCTGGTGATCAATAGAAGCAATGTTAAAGTAGCTACTAAATTCATTCTCATTCAAAATCCAATTTCAATTTATCAATTAAAAAAAAATCCAATTTCAATATAAAATTGATATTGCCTTCTAATTCAATAATATTGGTTGCTTTGGAAATTCTTCAGACCAAACACCATAGACGCTCTAAAGCAGGATGCATGTGAAACTGTGTGCACCTTTAAAGCTCGTCCTCTTAATAAGAAGGTAGAAGTAATATATATCATATTTGCAATTACAATATTTGAAATTACCAACATGGGCTGTTCATGTCTGAATACAGATATTTTCAGAAGCAAAGTGTGGTGTTTTTCGGAATAGTAAGCGGGAAACTACTTTGCCATTGGTAATAACCACGTGAATACCATTTCCACTTGCTATATATTTCACTGTACTGTCCTGAATGGTATCATGTTTTAACTTCACAACAGGAATTTAATTTCCAGACAGAGAAGAGGGCTCACCATAATCCTCCGATTGAACTTTTCAATAAGGTTAACCTTAAATATGTTTTAGTTCCACTGTAATAATTTTATTTCCCCCGTTTCCAAAGTCTACCATTGAAAGCCGGCATAAAGTATGGTGAGTTGTTTATTTCTTTAATAATTATTATTGTCACTAAAAGGTTGCTCCATTTGGCTGAATGACAGCTTTCCCTGACATCTGAACTTCAACAGAAAAATGATTCTCAGTTCAAAGCGCCTCAACCTACCTGTGCATCTGCAAAGGTTCTCCTCATCTATTGAATGATATCTTTTGCTATGCATTTTGATAGATCTGAAGTACTTTATTGAATTATTTGTTGTGTGGTATAAGGGCTTAAAAGAGAACAGATTGGGTTTTTTTCAACCAGAACATGAGGTAAACATGTTATCTTTTATGAAGAACCCAATTGTATGTGAATTATGTTGTTATTACTATTATTATTCCATTGAAGAGGCTTTCACCCTGTAGATAACATATCCGGTGAAAGAAAAACTGCCCCAGTCCAGGGGAGTTCAGATTCAATTTGAAAGCAGTGGAGGCATCAACGAAATCAGTACTAAATCTGGGATAATAAACAGGTATTGTAAATCCATGCAGAATTATTATTTTCCTTGGACATTCTACATTCAGGCCATAGGATGGATCTTTTTTTTTTTTTGAAATCAAACCATTAATTTGCTGCAGGAGTTTAGGCATCCGCTGACTGTTAAAAGAGAGCTAATCGGCTAAAATGGTGGTCTGCTTAGTCATATCAGAGTTCATATTTTTTTTTCTTATGAAGATCTATGAGTAAATACTCTTATCATTGATAGTGGCATGGTAACAAAAAAAAATTGCCAAGCTTCTGCATACAAGATCCATTGAAGTCTGTCTGTCTAGGTCTTACCTGAAGAAGTCTTTTTCTTTTCCTCTTTTCTTGAGGGTTTGGTAGGCGGGCGGGGGTAGAAGATGACTGATCTTCTGACAGGACTTAGATTGACTTGTTACAAGTTTCTCAAGATTTGTGGGTCTCTGTCAATTCCCCCAATAAAAATGTATTGGGGGAATTGACAGTGTTGTACAGCCTCGAGGCCTTCTCGCTTCAAAACCATCTTCCTACTTTCTTCTAGTACTATCAACACCACATGTAACGTTTAGAGAAATGTATACAAAAACATTTACATTTCCATGAAGTCTCCTCTTGTAGTGACATTTCCTTTGAATTTTTTTTCTTTTTTATATAACCTTGTATGTTTGTGCTAGTTTGTGCGCATCTCGACTTATTCCATGAGACTTTGAAGTTGATAATTGGGTAAATTTTCAGTGACCATAAAGGGATTCGAACCAATAATTATCAGATAATCCTATCCTAATGCGTTACACCAACTAAGTTACCCGAGAGGGGTAACTTAGACATCATCAAACTCACATTCATGCTTGAACATTATTTCATACGGTGACGATTTAATTTAAGATGCAAGTTGTTTACTTGTGGACTAAAAATGGCTTTCCGGCATATGAAATCCATGGAAATGTTGATTCTTTTAAAGTTCGGAAATTCAATATTTCTTATTTTATTTAAACTACAAAAAATTATATTTTATTGAACAACAAAAATCAATATCAAATAGAACACAAAACCCTTCGTTTTGTGTAATACAAAACAAATGAAAAATGAAAAAAATAATTTACTAAACAAATTATCTTTATGTTACTCAAAATAGAAAGGCAGAAGCGATATGAAGAAGCGTGGGAGAAATTTCTTCATATGTGTGTGACTCATACAAAGGCTCGCTATTTATAGGGTTTATCACGTAGATACATTAATGTGTATATAAATACGTAACCTACACATTTGTAACCTACACGTTGATGTCTTACTGTGTGTGAGATTAATGGAGAGTTTATGGACATCATAATATTGTTCATCTTCTCCACACTTGGATGTGTGATATTCGCCGTTAAACGCTACCCAGGGAAAAGCCACAGGTGGGACAAGCTGTGGTGAAGGAAAAAGAGTGATATAAAAAAAATTTACTCCCTCTTCTCAACATCATTTTAAATCTCGAACTGCGCATTCAATACATGAGCACAGCTTTCAAATGTTGCGATCATTAATATTGTAATAATTATTCAGGATTCTGATCGTACAGTAATAATTATTTACGGTAAATGTGTGGTTATTCACGGGATATCGATTAGATCATTTATAACACTTTATGAATGACCATCACTAAAATTGCCAAATCTTGCCTCATTAAAACACTTGATGCAAACGATGAGGTAAGCAGACGAAGGGAAAAAATACGATATCGCTGTCTTTATTCATCTTTCGCAGTAGTGACATAATTATATTGTCTCAACATAATTTGAAGATCTTTAATTTGGCATGCAGCAGTAAATCTGAAGTTCTTGAATGTTCTTGAAGAAATTTAGTAAATAAAATATGCTAGATTATCATTGGGCCAGCTTGTTGTTGCGTGATTTCCGCGATCTTTTTGGGGATTCATGGTGTAGAGAACTTTTGGCGAAATGTCTTGATGCTAATATATCTCCTTTGATTTGCGCAATACATGTGACATTGATCTTCATATATCTTTGTTGGATTATTCTTAATGAAGATATCCACATGATTATCGATGTGTTGTATCGTGGATCTCCAACCAACACGATACCTGCCCAGGCTTAAATGCGTCAGCAGTATTTACGAATGATTAGGAGGTGACCACTGTTTAGCTGATCTCCCGAGGATATTCTTGTGTTCATGTGACTCTCCTATCTTGTTTGTGATTGAGCTTTGTGAAGTGCAAATATATCTGCATCATAGCCAAAAGTAGTGTGGTTCCATTGGAATAAATAATCCCATGTCACTTGTCCGGAGATATCTCGGCGTATGTTTGATTGAATTCAGAGTGCGCTTTTAGTTGGGTAGGTTGTATCTTGCTGTACATTGGTGCAATGTATGCGGTCGGGTATAATTTGCAGATACATTAGTGCTCATTTTGCTAAGATATGTGCCAAGGACCAGTAACTCTTCATTTTTCTTATGGGCGAATGGATCTTTAGTTACTTAGTGTGACCTTCAGCAAGTAGGGGAACTAAGGGGTGTGATTATCCATATAAAAGCAGCAGGGACTTTTACGTATATGATGATTGATGAATCGATACACGTTCAAACAATACTCGTCTGCTTGGAGCCGAGACTATATCTTGTTCCCAATAACAAATATAAATTCCTTCTTTAAATAGTTGTTGTTTTGATAGGCTCTTTAGAGTCCCGATCAAATTTAAATCATCTACATATCTTGCTATTATTGCAAATCCATTTACTTGTTTTCTTGATGAAAACACGCTGGTTAAATTATTCATATCCTTCTTTGGTAAATCTTGAATAACCGTTATACCACATTTGACAATTTGTTTTTAATCCCAGTATAAAATGCTATGGCTGATTGAATACATGCTCCGTGGTTTTGAATTCATTGCTTGAGTAATCAGAATATGAGTTTCATATATACATTAGCATCTAGAGATCCATATAAATATGTTGTGACCCCATCCATCGGAGCGCATATCGGTTCTTACGAGGCTAAAGTTATCAAATATCGAGGAATGTGATTGCGTCCATTACGGAGAATATGTATTAGTCAATTCTAGGTGCTGTGAAACCTTAGGCCCTGAGGCGTGCTTTATATGTATGTTTCATTTTTCTCATTCTCTTCGTCTGAACCCATCGATATCCATATTTGTATGTTGTGGGTGTTTATTCTTGGTCGAAATACCTCGTTTAGCCAGTGTCATTAGTCTTGTTTTGATTGCTTCTTTCCATTGTAATCAGTTTCGATAATAGACATTCATTCATTCTTGTCTTGATATTCATCATTTCTTATGATGTCCATAGCCACTTGGAAAGAAAAGCATCTGTTTATGTGGGTAATCATTTTACGATCCCATATTCTTCTCATGTATATAATTGATAGAGATGCACGTTGTTATGTACGGGTGCATGTTAAGAGATAACTCTTTATTTGGTGCCTCTCTTGGGGCTGTAATTCCATGGTGCGAGAAACAGTTATATATAACCGGGAGTCATAGATATAACACTTTTCCTTTTTCTAGGAATTGTGTCTTTTGAGCCGATAATTAACTGCGTTTTAATGCATTGGCTTGGGTTTTATTTGTCATCTTGCTTTGTGAATTTTCCCTGTGGGATTTCAGATGTCATTTGGGATATTTCAGTAGAATGTAATTTTGTATTTTGTTGGATAATGGCTGTCAGGCAATTGATTTGCAAGACCTTGTAAATGAATTATTTTATGAACTTAGTTGAATTGCTTTGTACGAGGATCAAGGTGAGATAAGATGACTCATTCTATAATTTCTCGCCATTCTTAAGGTGGCTTATCTCCTAATGGCGGGAAAGATTTTTATCAAAGAGTGATATAATCTGACGTCAAAAACTTACGAGAAAGAGGCTCGATATAATTAATAATGAATGCAGTTGAAAGCGGCGTAAATACGAAACGGCGTTGGTCGATATAATTTATCAGACAATTGTGTCTTGATAGGGTAATCTGGAATTGTGTTCTGGCGGTGAATGTTTGAGCCAATGATAGCAAAGACAACATTTCTACTTACTAGAAATAAGGCATACATAAGACATGGGTGATGCATCAATTAAAACCATAAAATAACGAAAAGGTCACTAGTGGGTGAGATAAGCCGGGCCATGATCTCCACATGAACATGTTAGAAAGGGGATTGAATGTAGCCAACTGTAAAGATGGTCTATCAGTGGTATTTAGACAGCATTTTAAGTACGGATAAGGGTGAAGTCGTTGCCGTGCCCAGTAAAAATGCATTGGAGTGTTCGAACCACGGTTCTTGACAACGCAGAATTGATGAATCTAATAGGTTATGCGATGCGCAAGATAAAGAAGACAATTGTTTCAAAATACATTTTGCCCGAAATAATAGAAGAATGAGTAAATATAACATGTCATGATTCATAGTTTCCAATATGATATCCATTTAATAAATATCTTTGAAAGCGAGTAATTTCTACTAGATTTATTATAATAAAGGGCAATAACAATTTGGAATTTAGTGCCTTTTAATTGCAGAATAATGGTGGCTCTTCGGAGCCTTTAATCGGAGTCAGCAGGACTGAGATAGTATGAACATTAGATTGAGCTAATGTGAAGGTTGAAAATATTTCTTATCAGATCGTGTGGGTTGTGGCACGATCGGCAAGACATGCATCTGTGATGACATATAATTGATCAATTCCTAGGAGAGGATCATATCTTTAAAATAACGAAATTTAAATAGAAAATCAAAGTTCGCATTATAGATAACTGTATTGAAAAACAGTATGGAAAAGAAAATAACATAGAAAAGTAACAGAATAAATAACATAGAAAAATAACAGAATAAATAACATAGAAAAGTAACAGAATAATCATATGTCTCAATCATAGCACATATTGCCATCCCCAATCAAATGGTCAATTTTTCCACTTAGATCTTCAAAAAAATCATAAACATCAAAATGTTTTAAAGGTCTTCTGAAGTAAATCGGCGTCAAAGAAAGGATCATCAGGATCCATAGTGTCTTTAAGTTAATAATTTGTTTCAATGTGCTTGTCTTTCTTTGTTGAAGAGGCTGATAAAAAGGTCAGCCGGAAATGCTTGGTACATGCCGGCAGGTAGGAGACGATGACAGCCGTCGCGTAACAACGTTCGGTCTCATAAACCTTTGTTGTGGCCTATTGCCTTTCAGATAATTTTACGAGCAGTTCCCGACGCCGGTTGGTATTGTTAACCAAACTTCGTCGAGGATCCAGTGGATCCTTGACGTTCGAATAACCCGGCACCGGGCTCCGCCCGATGATGTGAAGAATAAGGCCTTAACGCGATCCTGCAAGGATGCGGTATTTCCTCATTTGATTGTGTTTAAGATTCATGAAATCAGTGGATTCGTCGTCGAGATCGAAGATAAATAATTAACTGAAATATCGAGAGCGTGGTCGGATTTGGGTGATATTGGACGTTTATGTACAAAATATCAAACCGAGCTTGAACAATTGAGACCACAGAGGCTTCGGGCTGTTTTAAAAGAAAATAATTCTTCTTCATCTTCAAGCATCAGGCTTGAATATTTCAAACGTAGGCTTCGGGTTGGTTTTTACAATAGAGTTCAAGCTTCAGGCTTTTAACTCAGAAATTGGAAGTCTGAAAATAAATTTCAAAAACAAAAAATTTGGTATGAAATTGTACACTCTTTGTTTATGATTTTGTAATATCGTCCCGAAGTCACAGATTGCTAGTTTGAGCTTTACGACTTTGTGATTATTCGAATTTATCGTCTTTGATAACGTGTTATAAAATAGAAGGAGGCAAAGGGCGGGAGATATAGAAGAAACATGGGAGAAATTTCTTATTCCTTACGTGTGTATTGACTCATACAAAGACTCGCTTTATTTATAGGGTT
This sequence comes from Tetrastigma voinierianum, assembly GCA_016808115.1. Taxonomy (NCBI): domain Eukaryota; kingdom Viridiplantae; phylum Streptophyta; class Magnoliopsida; order Vitales; family Vitaceae; genus Tetrastigma; species Tetrastigma voinierianum. The sequence continues at coordinate 41,152 of JAEQBH010004623.1, forward strand.
TATCGTGAATAAATTAATGTGTATATAAATACGTAGCATACGTAATTTGTAGCCTGCAGCATTCGATATGCACTAATTAATATCGAGATTAATGGAGAGTTTATGGACGTCAATATGTGTTAATAATAATCTGTACAATAATTTAATCATAAAAATATTCTATATCTGTCAAATTCCTTTATTGTATATTAATTCGTTTGAAGTACTTATTTACCATGATATACCTGAATAAATAAATAAAAATTCCTAAGCCTCGGCATTTTATTTCTTCTCAAATTTCTTCAGTTTAGAGCATCTGAATTCTCTTTCTGAAAATTTCCCTATGAACATTCCCTAGAAAATTTTTCTTCAGCCTTCCTTCTGTTTGTACCCGTAATTTCCTTTTTTGTGTCTATGTATCCCATGATATCAAAAACATTTTTGTTTTGAATTAAAGCTAGTCCATACTCCATAGTCCATACCCATTTCCTAAATATGAGATAAGCATGCATTTATTTCGCTGAAAAGCAAAAGAGTACGTACATATGGAAAACAAAATTGTCCCACTAAATTAAAGGTCAGAGAAATACCAGATTACAAGCAAGCGGAGACAACCAGGTAGGTGACTTAAAAAAAAAAAAAAAAAAAAACTTCATGACTTCTTGATGGATTCTAGGTGGGTCGCCACTGCATGTCCACATGACAAGACCCTTTTCTCTAAACGAGAAAAGGGTCTTCCAGCTCAGTTCTATACCAAGCCCCAATTCAGAAGCATCAAGATGCCTCAGTAGTGGAGCTCTTGCTATGTCGATTGGCCTTAGTGTTGCAGGTCGAGGCAGATTCCACACCAGAACAGACTGTACGCCGTCATGGCCAAGTATCGCACCACGAATTTTTTGATACACAGTATATTTGTGGCTTCCCCGTGATCAAACATGGTTGGAATCGGAAATGCCCTGAATGGAAACAGCTACACAGGATTTAATTCCTAATTATAGAAATATCATACAAGTTCTTGTCACATACGATGATGAATTGATGATGATAGACATAATTTGATCACGATCGCGATGGTTACGTAAGAGTGTGGTGGTATTTAAGTACGAGAGGATTCTTGGCTTATCGGTCGGTCTTTTGGGTTGGAACTGATTGAACGGTACCGATGTGATCTTTCGTTAAGAGTGATGCACGTCTGCGAAGATGGTTACACAGGAAGAGGCGTCGGTCGCGCCAGGTGGAGTCTGAAGTGAATGTTATCACAGAGTGTATTCTGAGTGAATCTTGTCGCCGAGCGTTCTATTTCTCGAGGGTATGAAATGATACGATGCTACATCCGATTCGCATGGGTGTGAGTAGTGCTTGGAATTCTCTCATATATCCATCCTGATTTGGATTGGGCTCGAGACTCTATCATTTGGAATTATCTGTCTCTTTGTCGGTTTATGCGAGTGTGAAATAGTGTGATTCTCAGCTATCGTCTGATCTTTGGGTTGGGAACCCAGAGAGTTATTAATGGTGCTTTTATTGAGGTGAGTCGCTCAGCAAGAAGGATCTTTGGAAGAATGACTCTTGGAAGAGAACAGTCTTGCAGTGATCTGAAGTGAATCTTGCGTATTGTGAGTCACTGAGATCTGCGTGGGTTCGCGAAAGAATTGAGTGGTGTTTAAGCGCAGTTGCCCGTTATCATCTAGTCTTAGGTTAGGTTGGACTTTCTGATTGGGCTTGAGGCCCAATCATAATTCAAACCTTAGAGATATGCCCATTAATTTGATGAGATCTGAATTGATTCTTCGTACTTAAAGTTAAAAATGAAATATAATTCAAAACAAAAAAGACTGAAACACTAAAACTTGTTTTGAAGGACTGGAAAAGATAGAGAAGGGCAAGAAGATGCTTACATAGAAACTAGCTACTACACATCAGACAGAAAAAGAGAATGAGAAGATGATATAAGGTAGGTTTGTACGTACTCTAAACAAGTTTATGAGTGATGTTTGATCGACATTTGAATTTCGTGCTCCCTGAACTCCCAACTCCACCTAAGAAATCGAACAGTTTCAAGGTATCAGTTTTTCTGAGAACATTGGTATGAAAGCTGTGGAAAGCGAATGTTGAGAGAGAAGAGGGCTTGAGTGAATGTCCAAAGGAGAAACAGTAATGCTCTCTCCCTCTCTCTACCCAGTGAAAATTAAATCGAAACGTTTCGGTGGCATTTTCATGTCGGATGTAATAAATTTGCGCACCTGCTAGTTCAGACCAGGTGATTCTCTCGAGTTCTTTTCTATTCCTTTTCTCTTTTATTTTTGTCACTGTCTGCATGTCGGTTAAGTAGCAATAAATGCGTAGAGAAAGGAATCATATTCATGGACCTTCTATTTTGAAATTTAAAATTTACTTATGGAATAAATTGAAGTTCTCACTGCATGGTACCTAGACCCATTTGGATTCAGCAGTTTCTTTGTTGATGATTTATGTGTGGAACATTTGGTACCCAATAGGCGAGAACAAGTACTTTCATTTTTTTTTTCTTTTCAGTGCTAGTCATTGCCATTAAAGTTGGTATATGTTGGAAAGTAAACTTAATTTAGAAAATTTGATTTATATTAGTTTTAAATCATATCAAAGAATATTTTATTTTATTTGTTATATTTAGATTCTATTTTGAATATTAGATTTTCAAGTGTTTTTAGTAGTATGAAAAGTATATTATGTAAAAGTCAGAGAAAAATATAAGGACTTGGTGGTATGCAATAAAATTTCTTTTCCCCCAAATTTATATTCCTTATAATTGTATATTTTTCTCTATTTACCCATCACTTTCAATAAATTGTTATCTACGGCTACTGCAGCTCCCAACAACATTAGATTCCTCTAATTTGCAGCTGTATTAGTACTCATAAGAAAGGGACCCATGAATTTAATTTTATTTAGAGTATCTAGATGTTGCCTTGTTAGCATTTAGAGTCCAAGCAGTCTCAGTATTCATTACCATCACAGGTGACAGCAGCTTGTTTTTGGGGTTTTTGGAGTTCTGTATCTGTAGTAATTCATTGTTCAGAACCTAACAGTTATCCAAACAAATAGAAATTCCATGCCCACCACCAGTGAAATTTAAAGGTTTGGAGCTTAATCCACAAGCAGGCAAAAACAAACTGATTAGAAGGCCATATACAGCAAGCCTGTAACATATCTGTCGCACATTTTGCCATTAAAAGGTTCAGGAAAGCTGGATTAAAGCAACTAATTTGAAATTATGCTAAATGCATAATTTTTATTGCAGTTCATACAGCAAACCCTAAACGAGGAAAGGGTCTTCAGTCCCAGCTCGAAACCGAAAAGGGCGAATGGTAGCCACGCAAGATACCTGAGGAGGGAATTCTTGCTGATAAGCCGGTCTTGGTATAGGATAGGAAGCAAACTACGCACCATAGTAGAGTGAATCCCATGACTGCAACTAGTATGGCTGCCGCTATTAGGAAGCAAAATATGTTGACCACTTCAGCATCCACCACCGCTGGAACACCTGAATCAGATAGAACCATGTAAAGCAATCAAGCTCTCAGAATATCTAATACAAGATTTAGAAAGAAAAAAAAAATGAAGAAGAAGAAGAAGAAAACCACAAAAAAAAAAAAAAAAAAATGTCCCTTGTATTGGGACATAAGCTATATGGGTCTAATTTAATTCTAAGTCTAAAGCACAAAAAGGAAGCCATTCATGCATCACTGTTGTTCAGTGAGTCTCTCTTTTAGGTTTCTAAAACATGTTGGCATGAAAAATTGTTTCCTTTACCCAGATTTTCTTGGGTTGAACTTGAAGAAGACTCAGAGCAACACAAGGAGATGAACAGTTAAAAAAAAGAAAAAGATTATAATTTCCGGTTCCGATAGAGAAAGGGCATGGGAGGAGACCATTCACGGGGAAAAAGAACATGAAGAAACAAACCAGTAAAAACATCTTACAGTGGATAGGAGAGAAGAAGAAGAAGAAGAAGAAGAAGAAGAAGAAGAAGAAGAAGAAGAAGAAGAAGAAAATAATAAATAGAAGACAAACTCAACTCTCAACTCCGAAGAATCTCTTCATGGTGAGACCAGACCGTTGATGATGGCGGGTGGTGCTTCTCACTACCGTCTCCGGAGAGTAGAAACTAAGCAGCCTTGAAAACTAAGTCTCACTAGTATGTGATGGAGTGAAGGCAGAAGTGGAAGTTAAATTTTGTAAGGTGCAAAGTGGACAGAATCTCTTTTGGGAGTCATGACTTCAGTTTCCCACCAAGAGAAAAACACAAAATCAGTAAATTAATCCCATCGAAGATAAGTTGAAGCTTCCGTATAAATTTCATGTCCTATGTCAATAAATTCGCCCACCTTCCACCCTGATAAAGGTGGCCCCCTTTCGCCTCTTGTTTTCTAATCTTCTTTCTTCCCTTGTTTGTCACCATCCTCTCTAGTCGGTTGGTGAGCATTTAATGCTTAGAAGAATATCTGCCTTCCATAAGGTTTCCACAGCAACAGAGAAGCACTTCTCTACTCGATCGTGATCAATGTGGTTTCTTTGGAGTTTCAGACATACTTCATCATGATATCAGCTTATATATGTTCGTTGGATTGAGGATGAAATTGTTGTGGCCAGCGTCTCGGGGTTCGTTAATGTGTAATCCGCTGGAATCTTCCGTGAATATCGGATAGCCGTCTCTTCCTTGCATCGGACAGTCTCGCTTTGTCTGTTCTCTTGGAATCATGCTTGCTGTGCGTCGATCGCGTAAGTAAAAAGCGACTCTTGGGCGTAAATCGATCTTCGTCACAATGCAGCCAATAGAATATATATACCGTGGTTTGAGTTAATAATTCTGTATCTGCGTATATTAAAAATTTTAAGCAGATTAATACGTATCTGATATAACATAAAGCCACAACGGCTTTCTAAAAGCGGTCTCTAGGATGAGCCGTCTCATCGCCGCGCTCCACATTGCACGAAAAATATGTCACCGACGGGGTGGTATCATTTCGATGGTGGAATACATGCTAAATGGGTTACTCTTTCCCTTTAAAGATAATGCAATGCCGATGGCTTGTCACATTCCAGTCGTCGTGATCGCACTTGGATATACGCATGATCAATTTGAAAGCCCCCGAGCGGTCAGTTGACTGCCGTCGACCAGCGAGCTCTGAGTGGATGTGGTTTGCCATGAGCATCGACGGGAGTCTCCTTTGTACGGGGAGCTGCCCAATCTGATACACACATGTAAAACACAGTGCGTTCAAATATATGCCTTGAGTCAAAAGCATTACTTGGGTCCATAAAATTACTCTAACAATATCGTAAATACCAACTATGTTCACTAGTTCTAAGAGTTAATAATTTACCTTTATACAACACATATATCGTACTGTAGAATTCTATCATAACGTGATAAAATCATCAAAGCCACAACCCGGGGTTTTCTTCACAACCCCGCCCTGGGGATCGAGCCGTCCTCGCAAGCTCCCCTGCACTGCAAAAACACCTCTAGATTGCAGGAGTTAATGCTCAAGAGTGGAATCGCCTCTAAGTGGGCTACTCTCTACCCAAGTGCAAAGGCAACGCTCAAATAAACACACATCTGAAGAAACGACGATCCTACTCAATGTCTAACTCATCATCACGCGCACCCGAGCCACTGACTCTCCTCACACCGCCTGCCTCAGACACGGTATTCATTATTTGCCTGTTTCAGGACAACCTCCACGATATATATCACCTAAATGCCTCCGACGATTGACATTATTTGTGGATCACCTCCCGATGTATATCAATCGCCCGTCTCCTGTCCGATCGATATTTTTAGTCAATTACCCTCCGATAATTAACATTTAGACAACCCTCCGAACCATTTTCTTGTGATCACCTCACGACCTTGCCACCCTATCATCCTGCAGTGCTCCCAAGGCATATGGAATGCATGATGTCAATTCCATTACGCCATACATGTAAATATATAAACACGATATATTCACATAAAATTCAATCACACAATCATATTATGTAATTACGCATTTCATCACATCAAAGTTAGTCTACACAAGCACGATCAAACACGGAAGAATTCGATTTGAATTACTCAACCAAAACACATTATTTCACAAAATATATTTTGAGAACACTGTTTAAATAGTGAACCCTTACATATTCCTCGAAAAATTGATGAATTACCGGCTTCACTAGAACCCAGATTTCAGCGGCTACATTCTCACTTCATCCAAACCAATACAGATTTAAGGAAAGATGTACAAATTAGCCACCAAAAGAGTCTGCACGTTCCTCACATGCCAAACACCGCTTTCACAAATGGCTTTAATAAATTCAAATAATTCGGTCCCAAGTTTTGGATCGATCGTCCACTTCTTCAAGGCCTCGTTTAACTGAACATTGAAAAACACTTAAATAAAGTAAACCCAAGTAGGAGAAATCCCCACCTCGCTGAGTTTGTCTAAACTCCTTAAAATCCGGTACCCACAAGCCCTCTCCGTAGGAGCACTTTCCTTCGTCCTTAAGATCGCGACTGATCGCCTAATAATCTGTAGGAATGCCTTCCTAAAATCTCCTAAAATTCCAAGCCGTTTTTCCCCTTTCTAGCACACAAAGACGCTTTTGTGCTTTTAACTCGGGGGAAGACAACTATTGAAAATTTTCGGTTTTTAGCCGACTTAAACAATTTCCAAAATGCACTACATGCCTCTTTTCCCCATTTTCACATTCCCATCTATCTTGGCCAGTCCATTTTCATCATTTCTACCATGCCACTTATGGCATATGGGTACATGTTATATACGATTTTCGTCGCATGAGGGAATACTTACTTGATCTAAACGATGCTCGAAAACGTAAAATTCCGATCAATTCTCGACCGACAAAATTTTAGGTGCTAGCTAGATTTCACTTGCATGATTCCAACTAAGGTACTGCTTCTGCTGTCCAGATCTGTGGTAATAAAATAAGAATTTTTTAACTGAATTACAATTTCAGAACCTAAATACGCATTTTGCCTCTTCCCGTGGGCTCCAATCTCTCTACCACACAATTCATACCCTAGTCTCACTCTAACCTCACACTCTCGCTCTCTAAGCCTCGTATGAGAAACCCAATTTTCAAAACAAAGGTATTTGTTTTTATTTATGGACAACCTCTCCGATATAAGTAGCGGACCGACTCCGATGATCTATTTAGTGGACAACCCTCCGATGAGCATCAATCATTGATTCGACAATTGATATTTTATATGATCACCTCCCATAAATATTATTATTAGTCAACCCTCCCAAAACCAGTTCTCAATAAACCACCTCATGCACTCACTCCTATCGTTTGTGCGCGCCCAAAGGCATACAAACGCACGACGCCAATTACAATACAATTATATAACACACTGTAAATATATAATCACGCATATATTCACATAATTTAAATCACACAAACACGTTAAGATGATTTCACAATCCATTACATAAAAAATTAGACACGCGCAAGCATCGATCAAACACGGAAGAATTCAACTTCAATCACTCGACTAAACATCGTTTTCACACACAAAAATTGATTCGTGTCACTATTCACATGAACAAGGAAACCCCTGGTCACCGCTCACATCCAAATACCCACATCTGCTCCACTGTGAATACTTCCATGGCCATTCCAGCCTCATTCCAAACTAAAACACATTTTATTTCATGATTATGAAACAACACTCCAAAATAAATTTCCAACACAAGCCGACAGATCACTACGGGCCATCCATTTGAGCTCCATAATTTCTACACCCGATCCCAAGCTGTGACCGATCAAACGGCTGCTCGCCTCAACCCAACCGGGAATGATCACAAAACACTTAAACCAAGCCAGAAACCAAGAGATAAACTCTTACCCTCACTGAAGCCATTAAACTCCTAAATCCGTGCATCTGCCGAAGCCCTCGAGCAGAACCACTGCTTCTTGTCCCACTTAATTCGACGATCGATTGCCTAGAAATCCCAGAGAGGAAGCCCTCACCTCACCTCTAAACCTAATCGTGACCTTCACCGCATCTCCTCCTCCCTCACATTTTTTCCTTTAAATGTAGGAGACGACACTATTTGGACTTTGTCCCATTATCATTAAATCAATTTCACACGTCAATCACGCCCTTCTCTCGATTTTGACATCTGATATCTCTGGGCCAGTCCATTTCCATCATCTCTCTACTCATGAAACCCGTGTCACATGAGTACACGTTATACGCGACTTTTTCACACTACAAGTCGTTTTCTCCCAGACTGAACTCGATGCTCGAAAAATGCAATTCCGACCGTCTCTGACCGACAATTTGACGTGTTAGCTAGATTTCATGAGACGATTCCAACGGCAAATCCGCTTATCATCCGAGATCTAGAGAATAAATTTTGAATTTTCAATCGAACACGATTTTACCATTTTTCCAGAATTGAATTTCGTCTTACATTCTCCCTCTTAAAGGAATTTCGTCCCGAAATTCTCGACAATCACATCACCACATGCATACGTATGTAATCGCACTCACTACGCATGTAAACTCGCCATTTAATTATTAAACGACTAAACCACGTGACCTTCATCCCAAAACCGTATGAATAGGTGGCCCGCATCTTGCGCTCGCGGCTCCCACGTCGAATTCTCCACTCCATGGGCCGCCAGAAAGACCCCTCACCAGCCTCACGGTCTTGCTGGCCGCAAAACCCGATCACGGCTATCCAAAATGCACATCGTCCCTCCTCGAACGTCCCATCGCCACAACCTCAATCTCGGTCCCCCAATCCACCACATGAGCCGGATCTCGAAAGATACTCCTATAGAATGGCATACGAAATACCTCGTGGACACCGACATGCTTGGCTGGTGAACGCCTACCGGCACGCAACCATACCCATCATCCTATCTCAGCGTCCAACAAACCCTACGACAGCCTTCGCTTGCCGAACCCGACCATTCTCTTCTGTGCATCACCTTCAAGAAGACGTGATCCCTAACCTCGAACTCTGGGTGGTCGACGTCAAGACATCGCATAGCTCTTCTCTCAGAGGCTCCAGTCAGTGGGAAGACACGATCAAACCCCACCCTCGGGAGGTGTTCTAACGATCAGACCGTTGATGAGTTCTTCCCACCTCCGTTCAACATAATGCTGGATTCACATGGCCTCCCACAATGCCTCATATAGTGCCATCCGTATACTCACCTCGATAACCGTTGTTGTGTTTAATTCCACTAAGGGCTAGTGCTCTTCCTAACTACCCTTATGATCCAGACACATGCTCGTAGCATGTCTCTAACACTGTATACCCCCTCGTACCGAATTCATCCGCCCTGTGCGGAAAGTTGTACTCATAGTCGGGCCGCAGCCCATAGCCTTTGGCACCTTCCAAAAAGTGTGTCAGAACCTCGGGGTCCCTATTCGATACTATGGATACCGCACTCCATGTAATCGGATTCATTCGAATGTACAACCTGCAGAATCTCTCCAATGTGAAGGTCATCCGCACGGCTGTGAAAAATGTGTCGACTTCAGGAGCCTGGGCTCACTATCACCCATACCGCATCATGTCTCCAGCATCCGGCAAGTGGTAACAAATCCATCGTGACGTGTTCCCACTCTCCATTCAACCACCTCCAATGGTCATAGCCCCACTGGCTTCCGGGTGCTCACTTTACTTGTTGACACGTGAGACATCAAGCGCACAAAATCCTCACGTGTCTCTTCATCCTCGCTCAAAGAGTACCGCTACTAAGATCCTGCACATCTTCGTGCCACCCGGATGCACGATAAATCGAGCAAAGTGAAACTGGTAGAATAATCTCAAATTATACCATAACGGTTTTATAACATGTTTAGTGGTATAATAAAAGTAATATATTTGTCCCAATAAAATAAAGATAAAAACAAAAGTAGAAATATGCATAGTTAAATTAAAATAATAAAGAAGATTCGAGGCTATCAGAAAATATCATAAAGTGAATTAAAATATTAGAAGAGTTGAGGACCAAAGTGAAATAAAAAGGGATAAGATCAAATAAGCGATAAGCACCAAAATAAATATCTCATTTGTCTCAGGAGAAGGAGAAGCAAACATGGATAAGAGAGAAGAAGAAGAAAAGAAAAGAAAGTTAAGAAAGAAGGAAAGGAAAAAAGAAGATCACAGTGTACGATGGCTGTGGTTTAGAACCCTTATCTTATGTATGGTTTGGGCTCGGAACCCTAGACCATTTTGTGTAGGTTTGAGTTGAGGAAGAGCTCTAAGGTCTAGATATGTGTTTGCTGGGGAAGGGTCTAGTTGCAAGTTGAACCTTAAAATTCTATTTTTGGATCATGCAGTAAAATTCTAGACCTTTTGAACGGGGGTTTTGGTCAAAAAATAAAGGGAATTTGGTAAGTCCTTCTAGTAATTGTAGCCACATCAATGAACTTGATGTTAGACTTTAATTTTCGATTTGGACCTCTCAGAGACCAAGTTATGGTCCTTTACCGAGGTCAGCCTGCCTAGATCTAGTCGGGTCGGGCTCTGGCCATCGGTCAACTAGCCATACCTAGGAGTTGATTTTTGGGTAAGAATAAAAGAACTGGAAGAGTCCTTCTAGTAAATTTTAGCCACATCAATGAACTTGATGTTCGGGATTTTGAATTTCACTCCGACCCCATCAAGCACGGTCTTTTATCAACAAATTTAATGGGCGAGAGGTCGCCCATAGAGCCTATGCAAACGTGAGGTCAAGAAACCTCATGCAAGAGGTCACATTCAAGTGCAAGAGAGGCCAAAGTGCACTTCATCCCGCAGAAGCCGCAGAGGTCAGCATACCTCATGTAAAGGCAGGCTCAAGATAATTATATAGTTGCAGGCCGCCGCACCTCATGCAAGCAGAGGTCGGTTGCACTTCAGCCCCGTAGAGGCCACCGTCTGGGTTGATTACGTATAACCTTCAACTTCAGAAGGTCATAACTCATTTGTCCGAACTCCGATTTAGGTGTTCTTGGACTCTATGAAGCCTTAATGAGCCGCTAATACATTCATGCGCCCGGCAGGATATTAGATGTCGCATCGAGGTGTTAGACCGAGCTCACCGAGTATCGCGTCAGCTCGTCCAGCCAGATTTGACTACGTGATGGCTCTCCAACTGGAAAGGTCATAACCTTCGGTCCGAACTCCGATTCGGTGTTCTTGGACCTATGGAAAGCCCATTGAGTCAAGAATCCATTGATATTCCTGAGGAGGATATTAGGTGTCAGACCGAGGTGTTAGACCTAGCTCACCGAGGTCAGCTCAGCTCGTCCAGTTATGGATTTGACTACGTATGACTTCCAACTTCGGAAGGTCATAACTCCTTCGTCCGAACTCCGATTCGGGTGTTCTTGGACTTTATGGAAAGCCCATTGAGTCAAGAATACATTCATATGCCTGAGAAAGATAGAAGGTGTCATTCCTTGGTGTTAGACCTATTTTACCAAGGTCGTTAGCTCGGCCGCCAGTCGCCGTCTGTTTACTACGCATGACCTCCAACTTCTATGTCATAACTTCTCCGTCCGAACTCGACCCGAAAGTGTTCTCGACTCTATGGAAAACCCATTGAGTAAAGAATTCATCAATAGACAGTTTGATAATTGGAACTCATATATTAGTTCTTAAAACATGAAAACAAGAGAGGGCAACTACAAAATCCATAGTTATTCATATTATGAACGCTTATTAAGAATTCATAAATAACTCAGAGCATACATGGTATATAGTTATTTATGCATATAATGAGATATGGAAATGTAAAGATATGAATAATGATTGTATATATATCACATATGATTACCGAATGACAATAATTATTCTGAATATGAGATATATATCAAACATAAAATACATATTGATTGTCTCGCTAGAACCTGGTGGAGGGATAGATGGGCATGCCTATTAGGAAAAAAACAAGTCTCAGAGCATACAATTTCGATATCGAGGCCCCGCCAGTCGGTCAGATAGATCCCGGCTGGGATCACGGTGGGCTCCTAAAGGGTCACCATAGCTCTTCGGGGTTCTTATATGGATGGTCATTGTCCCGCATAATGATACCAATACTTTCTGGCCCTTATAGACCACTCGTTTCACACAAGGAGTACAACGCCTTTCGGCCCTTATAGTTTCCTCGTATTCACTTCTATGCTTATGCATACGAAACATAAAAGAAAATGACGTATATACAAATGAAAGGTAGAGAATATATGACATGATACGGCATAAAGATCATGATGCGATGATAGTATACAGTTACAAGAATAAGAAGTAAAGTACAAGATGACATGAAAAGTATATGGAAGATGATAAGAAATGAAACTGGTTATGAAAAGTATATATATATGAGAATGATAAGAATCTGTAATGTTATATGTGTTATATGCATTTGTATAGAAGTGTAGTGACTCTTAATAGAGGTCATATTCCACTGTTTACAAGCTTAGTACTGGTAAACAATCCTGCGGTAGGTACGTAAGGAGGAAACCAGAGGATCGGGCAATCCATATCAGCAGTCAAAGGTCACGCATCCATAGGTGCCCACTGGAAGACCTTTAGGTCTATTTTGTATATGAAATTTTGTAAACCAATGTAAATATCAGAATGTTGAACATTTCCATATATGGAGCTTGTATATATTTGTAATCCGCTACATAATATAATATAAGTTAAAATGTTTAACATTATATGAATGAACTAGCTTAAAGTTTATACGTGAAGGTAATTTTTTTAAACGACTTCACTACACCCTATGCCGAGTCAGTATCACAGAACCCCCGAGAATCTCCTCTTCAAATAGGTTGAATGGGAACCACTACCTCGTCCTCTATACCGAAGACTACTATCCGAAAGTGGATCTACCCACTTCTCACACTGCATTCGATTAAATTCCGGTCCCTAATGGACACTATCTATGCATCCTGCCACTAGGACTCGATCACTCGCTCAACAGATTATAAATACCAAACTCCCAACGCACTCGTATCGCTAGCCGTACTATAGCTTCCAACCGTCCTACGCCTCGAGCATCTCGCCACTCCCGAGAAGCCATTAGCCAATACTCCCCCGTGACTTCGTGACTGAAAGTGCACGCCTACTACATTCGTCTTACTAGATGGTAATGCAAAGTGAAGTCATAATCCTTCAGGAACTCCATCCATCTGCGCTGCCTCATTGAGGTCCCAATACGGAAAATATACTCGACTTTTATGGTCCGAGTACACCCTCGAACTCCTCGTCATATAAATAGTGGCGCCTAAATCTTCAAGGCGAAGACTACTACCGCTAACTCCATATCGTGTGTGTGGTAATTCCCCGCTTCATATCTCTTCAACTGACGGAACCATAAGCTACTACCTCCCGACTACATCAAAACACACACCCTAGTCCGACCCGAGGCATCACAATACACTCAGGTACCCCCGTCCCCCGGGTCCGGGGACTATCAAGTTAGGAGCCGAAGTGGTCTCCTCTTCAACTCCTAGAATGCCTCCTCACACACTCCACATCCCAATCAAATCCCCGACCTCCTTCCGGTCAACCTTGTCATCTACGCTATCCAGAGAAATCCTCAATGAATCTCCGTAGTACCCAAAGAAATCCCCAAGAAACCCGCGGTATCTCGAAGGTCGACTTCGGGCCCTCCCAACCCATCACTTCGCCTCAACCTTCAGTCGACTGATATGCTCGATGTCGACATACGTGTCCCAAAAATCTCACCTCGCAAGCCAAAACTCTATCTCATCAACTTAGCGTACGCCTGATGGTCTCTCAACCGTAACACGATCCTCAAGTGATACTCATGCTCCCACTCGATCGGGAGTAGATCAAGATGTCATCCACGTGCTACGACAAACCTAGATCTAGATAGGCTGAATACCCTATGCATGAGGTCCATGAATGTCGCCGGAGAATCTCCATTAATCCAAAGCGGCATCATCAGAACTCAAAGTGCCCATAATCGCTCCTAACGCCGCTCTTAGGGATATCTATCTCCTAACCCCCGCCTGATGGTAACCGCGAAGGTCTTATCTGGAGTGTACTCGCCTTCTCAACCGACAAACAAATCGCCAATTCTAGGTAATGGTATCGATTCTGACGTCCTGCTCAACCGCCCTCAGAATTTCACGCATACCGGCGGTCTTCATTCTTCTTCGCAAATGTGAACTGCACTTCACAGGAAGTGCGTTTCGCCTAATGAACCCCTGTCCGCAGCTCCCGTAGGCCGGACTTCAGTTCCCGCACTCAATCGTGCCATCCTATGGAGTCATAGAGATGGGTGAAGTACCAGGTGTAACTCTCACAAGTCTTTCTACCCGTGGAGGCACCCGTAGCTCGCCTGAAAAACATCCACATACTCGCAAAACTACTGAGGCAGATCTAAGTCTAGTCTCACCTCGGGCTCCTGTAAGGCTCGCTTAGCTAACCCGCTTAACCGTCCTCGACACGGACTCGTGATACCGTCTCGGGGCAAAATATCATGTCATTCGAAATACCACACGTGTACCGTCCCGCGTGTAGCGCAACCCTCCTACGCCTCAATCGACAAGAATCCACCCCCGTAAGTCGTCAAATCTAATCCATCCCTGCAGGATTAAGATCGAACTCTAACATGTCCATGATCCTTAGGTCCACTGTGAGTAGAGTCCCCAAGATCTCCAACTCGTAACCCCGACATATCATTCCTATTCTCGCCCTAATCCCTATGGGAGAACTCACATACAAAGGCTCCTCTAAGGTCTCAACCTTTAAGCCCAACTCTCTCTATGGTCAGGGTCGCCCCAACCACTTGTACCCATATCCTGTTTAAGTCCTACAATCCCGGCCTAATGGACAACTTTAGCCCATCTCAAATCTCCTAACTCGCCATGTCTCAGAGCCACGCAATCATCAAAGAAATCGGGCTAGCTCTGCGGAACCTAGCTACATAATTCATCACAAGACGCCCTGCTTTAGCCTAGAACTCCTGAGCCTCACATGCCTCGCAAAGATTCCGGAAAGTACTTACCCATGAATGTACCCCCGAAACCCACCCATGTCATAAATTCTGTTCCCGGAGGTCCTGCCCATTTCCACCATACTCGGGCCTCACCTTCAGCCGAACGCAGCCTAACCTAACTCCGGGTCGCGCAGGTAATTCCACGGCCCTAACACCTCTCGATCCGCATAAACCCAACGGTATACACCATCGTCTCTCCCCCGTGAATGCCTGAGGATGATGCGCCCTAAACCTCTGTGAGGTTACCAGGATCTCCGACCACCCGCTATACCAACCCGTGCCATAGCCAGCCGCCGCAATACCTACAACCAACAAAGGCCTCACTGATCATATACCGTGGTCGGTCAATGCCGGTGGTGCTCGACTGAAGACTCGTTGGACGCCCTCTACGTCCGTCCCGACTCAGCCATCTACACACCAAATGGCGCTTAACATAATGCAAAGATTCTAAGGCATAAACACAAATTTCGAGACACTATTCATACTCAGAATATACAATTCATATTTTATGTCCCCGCATTTAAATGCACGTGAGACAATTAATTCACATGTCAAATCAATTTTATCCACAAAATTTTATTTTCGAAATGTCATTTTTTTCTGTAATTTTGTCCCATTTTTTCGATTTTATTTCATTTAAATATAAAAATCGAAAATATTTTGTGATGAACAAGCTATGAACAAAGGTCCAATTAGTGACTTAGAACAAGATCGAGTCAAACTGGTAAAAATGTGTGTCGGTGCACTAAGGTACGCCTTTATCGGCCCAAGAACACACCCAGGTGCGCACAGCTATCTGTGCATGCACTCCGGGCAGCTGGCTGCAGCTGCAGCCGCTACTGGCCAGAGCCAGGCCGCGGGCCCGGCCCCGCATCGCGCCCCAAGCGGCCATGTCGCAGCGCCCACGCGCGCCGTGCCCCGCGCCCCTACTCGCCTTGCCCCGCGCCCCTGCGCGCCTTGTCGTGCCGCGGTCGCCCAAAGGGGTCGCATACCGCCGAGCGTCGTTACGCCCACCGTGATCGTGGTTTCACGTGTTATATTGCGGACACACTTCAAATTTAGCTTCCTCATCATCCGATCACACACACTATGGTGTATTGCAATACACTCAGCCATCATAACTGCCTCAGTCACAATACACTCTCTTGTATTGCGATACAAACTCAGCCCTCAAGCCTCCTCTGCGATACAACCCATCCACTACATACCCAAGGTTGCAATACAATTTTCCTATTGCAATACAATTCTAAGCCAACTACACCCTTCTCTTGCAATACAATCTTAGCCTCTCTAGGGCCATGTCACGATACAAATCCCTCTCTCACAATACAATTTGGGCAGTAGCCCAAATCGGTTTGCACTTTATTTATTTATTTATTTGTTTTTTCTACCTTTTTTTTTCACTTATTTCCAGCTACTGGAAATGCACAAAAAAATATATACTTATTATTATTATTTTTTCATTTTCCAGAATACTCAAATAAATTTATAAAAATTTATTTTATTCAATTTTCTTCAATTTTACAACTTATAAAACCTTAGAAAATGATTTTCTTCATCTCAATTTTTTTTTTTCATTCCCATCAGTAGCCTTCCTTGCTACTTCTACATGCAGTAGCTTAAATATTGCATCCATACAACTCAATAATTTTATGAGTTCAACCTTAAAATTTATTAAAATTTTATTTCATTATCCTATAACCCAAATAAAACTTATTCAAATTTATTTCATTTATTTTCTTCTCTTTGTTCCAGTTTTTACACACTGTAAAACTCCCAGGGAATTTTCCCTATAAAGCATCTACTACACACAAAACCATACACAATACATGATCACACATCATTCATGTATGCATATTTTTCACACACAACAAAATTATCAACCACACAAAACACACTAAACACATGCATGCGGTGTCCTAGTTTTGCCCCGTTGATTTGTGTATCATACCTAAACTCAACATCGAACCACACCTAGTGGCGATGTTCTTACACCCCAAAGACTGCGGCTCAAGCCCAAATCTCTCAAGCCCCAGGTACCGTATACCTAAACTCGATACCAGCCGGTGACGCCCCATTCCCTGGGTCCGTTGACAACCCGTCAACCCCGCGAATACTGTGGAACGCCGTAACCACCCTACTCACGTAAAAATCAAGCAGTAGCTTCCTCTTTGTACGGCGAGCTCACCCACACATAACCCCGGTCCCAACATCAATCACATGAGTAAAAACGACCTCTTGGGCCTATAAATCAATACTAAACACAATACATCCAAACCAAATATATATCTCATGGTTTCAAGAGTTAATAATTTACTCTTATACAACATATATTAAAATTTTACAACAATTCTAATACATGTATACAATATAACACCAAAGCCACAACCCAGCTTTCTTCTAAAACGGTCTTTAGGATGAGTAGTCTCCCAAGATGCTCCCCACTTGAAAATAATATCCTCGACGTGGTGAGCTTCATCGCCTCGAGGTGGAATCACCAAATGGGTTACTCTCTCCACCTAAGTGCATATGCACGCCTATCGAAAACATACATTCAAGTACATGCGTGATTCCTACTTGAATGTCTACACGATCAACTCATACCCCGAGTTCACTCGACTCCCCACACTTGCCTATGTCTCTCGTATGAGAAACCTAATTTTCAAAACAAAGGTATTGTTTTTGTCGGTGGACAACCCTCCGATATAAGTAGTGGACCGACTGATGATCTATTTAGTGGACAACCCTCCATGTATATCAATCGGCTCACTCGACGATTGATATTTTATATGACTAATTTCCGATAAATATTATTATTGGGCCAACTCGAAACCACTCTCTCAATAAACCACCTCATGCATTCACTCCTATCGCTCTGTGGTGCCTAAACGCATACTAAACGCATTTACGCCAATTCCAATACAATTATATAACACATGTAAATATATAATCATGCATATATCTACATAATTTAAATCACACAAACATGTCATGTAATTTTCACAATCCATTACATAAAAATTAGCTCACGTACAATGATCAAACACGAAAGCAATTCAACTTGAATTACCTCGACTAAACACATTTTCACAATAAAATTGATTTTTGTGTCACTATTCACGTGAAACGCTGAAACCCTGCAACCTGCTCACATCCAAATACCCAATATCTGCCTTAATTCCCTCGTGAACCCGATTTCCATGGACATTCCCGCCTACCAAACAAAACACATTTTATTTCATGGTTTATGAACAATACCTGCGCCACCCAACACAGTCACGGACTATCACGGGCCATCCATTTGAGCTCCATAATTCTTACACTTCGGTCCCAAGTTTTGGGACCGATCAAACGGCCGTTCAAGGCCTCAACAAAACCGAAACATCATAAAACACTTAAAACCAAGTGTAAAACCGCAGGATAAATCCTACCACGGAGTTTGTCGAACTCCTAACCGTGGCATTCCACGCTGCCATCGCTGAGCGTAACCATTTCGCTTTCTCGTCCCATCAATTCACTGGCCTGATCGCTCTAGAAACCTGTAGAGAAGCCCCCACTCTCACTCTAAAACCCAATTTGGACCTTCACTGCATCTCCTCCTCCCTCACGTTTTCTTTTCCCCTTTTTAGTTGTAGGAGACGACACTATTTGGACTTTTGTCCTATTATCATTAAATCAATTTCAATAATGCCAATCATGTCCTTTCGATTTCGACATTCTACACTATCTCATCTGGTCCATTTCCATCACCCCCACTCACGAAACCTCGTGGGTCACATGAAAGACACGTTATATGGCGCGACTTTGTCACATCACAAAGTCGTTTCCCAAGACCGAAACTCGACGCCTCTCTAAAACGCCGCAAATTCACCGTTTTGGAATTCGACGTGTTGGCTAGATTTCATGAGACGATTCCAACGGCGAAATCCATTTCGTCATCCGAGATCTAGAGAATAAATTTCGAATTTTTGACCGAAATTACGATTTTGCCATTTTTCCGTAAATTGAATTTCATTCCCACAGCTTTAACCCCTAGCGTTTAAACCAACTAAACAATATATGGTCTCTGCTTTCTTTGTTTTGTTTTAAAAATGTTTTATGTTCTTAAAACTTTTGGTTGTAATTTTTATTTTTTAAACACTTTAAAACATATAAATGCAAGTTAAATTGAAGAATAAGAACAAACTTTTAAAAAACAAAACGATGTTCTTTGTGTTTTAATTAAACAATGGTTCTCAAAAACAATTTTTAAAACATGAACAAAAGAGGTCATGTTTTGGCTCATGGACTTAACTTTTAGATCAAGGCTGCCAAAAATAAATATCTAACTTGTGATAACACAAAAAATACATGTTTCAAACAAGCATAAAACTCTCTAGGTTGTAAAGAGCCAAATGTAGGAATAGATTATAGGGTTTCAAATTTGGGTCACGATAAAAAATATATCCTCCATTATTTAACATAAGAATTTTTCCTCATTCTTCTTAAACCAGAAAAAATTAATGAAAAACATGTAAATAAATAAATTAGTGTCTAGGCAAATCCGAAATACAAAAATCTTAGGATTGTTAATTTGGTTATTGTTTTTTAAAACTATTTTTTGATCTAAAAAACAATGAGAATGTGTTTGATTTTTTTTTGTTCTTAAAAACACATAATTAAAACATTAAATTTAAATAATAAGAATAATTTTTAGAGAACACTAAAATAAGCAGTTATTTTTTATTTTCAAAACTGCTTTTAAAAATATAAACCAAATATACTTAATTTATATCATGATATCACACCTATGATATGTATATAAAGAGAGCACAAATAAAGCAAAAGCTTCCACTTGAATCGGTCCTTGAAAGGATTTGAGTGCAACCCTTTATCACTTGAGTTATGCTTGATGATTAAATGGATGGAAATCTTTTCTCTTGTTAATTTTGAGTAGAGATAGCTTGCATCTCATTGATTACTTGGAGATAAGGTCATGCATTAGTGGGTGAAGGATGGACCACGGGCGCCATGATGTTCATGAGTGAAAGAAAAGGGTTGGTCATATCACTCCCAAATGAACAAATATGCATTAACATGAGAGACATTATGGTACATCATTTTGTCTAATTTTTTATAATATGTCATCATGAGATCAATATTTTATTCACGTGATTACCCTTTAGATGAACTTTTTTACCTGTGAGATATTCATAAGTTGTGCACATGGTAGTTGATCTGAATTATGACTATGTGAGTTTTGAGGTCGCAATTAGCCACCTGAAAATGTTTAATAAAACTATTGTTATTCCTGATCGCACAGTCAACAACTAATATAAATATAAAAAACAGTATTATAAATGTTGCAAGCAAGAATCCAGTATTTCGAATAGAGATCCTAACTTTTAGTAGAGAGGGTGACAAAGTTATTATTCAATAAATAAATATTTTTTTGATAAATTTGTATAACATGGTACAGATTTGATTTAATGATCATATAATAATTCATGTTGATTAATCTAATTATAGTCTTAAGCCTTAACTTCTATTTTAAATTTGTTAATTGAATAATAAAATATGTTAAATAAAAAGTCAGATATTAATTTTTTTAAACTATAACAGTGTTGTTTACGGTTTTGATATCAATAATCATAATGCATTTGATCAACATTTGCTTCAAAATCCAGGTGCCTCTTATTTATTTCTTCATGTTAATTTCTTCAAAAGCAGTTTTGTAGGGAAATTTTATGGATTCATCCCTCTCCATTAGTATAAATATTGTCCACTTTAAATCTAAGCTCTCATGATTTTGTTTTTGAGCTTCCTCAAAAGAAGGATGTTTCCAAAAAATAATAAAAAAATAAAAAAAAATCTTGAAAAATTATGATTTGAAAACTAATCCTAAGTAAAATATAGTTTTCTCCATATAAGTTTGACATGTAGGATAAATCTTCAAAAAGTGGGTTTTGATAGTAAAAAAATCTATTTAGAATGTGTATCTTCAAGAGACACTTTCATTTTTTTGAAATTTTAGAAAATGACAATTCAAAAAACGCTTTTAATATAATATTTCAAAATTCTTAAAACGTTTCTTCAATGATACTTTCTGCTTTTTCTAATTTTAAATTATTTACCAAGAACTTTCAATATAAATTCAAAATTTTAAAATTATAGCTATATTTCTTCCAAAGACATCTTCTGATAACATTTCAACAATTTAGAAAATGTCTCTTCAAAAGACACTTTTATTTTTCCAAATTTTTAGAAAGTTTTTCTTCAAGAGACACTTTTAGAGTAAATTCAAAATTTTCTAAAATTACGGCTGTTTCTTCAAAGAAGGTTTCAACAGAATTCAAAATTTTCAAAATTATAAAGGTATATTTTCAAATGACACTTTCATTAAAAAAATTTAAAATTAGAGAAAATATATTTTCAATGTAAAATGTGTCTCTTCAAGAAACATTTTTAGAAAGTGCCTTTTCAAAAAACATTTTTAGATGAATGTAGTAAAAGATATATTAGATTTATGTATATTTCTAAACAATTTTTATTTGAGGAATATTTTTTCTTTTTTACACTAAATGTCTAAAAAGCCCCTTAAAAGGGCATATGACATTTTTGTCCTTAAAACACTTTTGGAATGGTTTATGTAAGGGGGTTTTTAGACATTTAGCATGAAATTTTTTTTTTCTCAAAAAAGGAAAGGTTTAGAAATATTCATAAATTTAGTGCAGTTTTACCGAATGAATTTAAAAATGTTTTTTTTAAGAGATACTCTCTAAGAGTGTCTTGAAAAGACACTTTCTATCTTAAAAATACATTTTCTCTAATTTTAAAATTTTTGAATGAAAACTGAAAATCGTCTCTTGAAGTTACAACTTTATAGTTTTGAAAATTTTGAATTTACACTGAAAGTGTTTTTTAAAGAGATGTGTCTTTTAAAAAGACATCTACTTAATTTTGAAAATTTTGAATTTAGACTAAAAATGTCTGTTCAAGAGACACATTTAGTATAACATTTTAACAAATTAGAAAGTGTCTTTTGAAAAAATACCTTCATAATTAAATTTTTTTTAATTTATATTGAAAGTGTCTTTAAAATAAACTTTCTAAAAATTCGAAAAACTGAAAGTGTCTCTTCAATAAACATTTTTTAATTTGTTGAAAGTTATATTGAAAGTGTTTTTTGAAGAGACATTTTTTTAAAATTAAAAAAACTGAAAATGTTTCTTAAAGAGACACTTTCTTAATAGCTTTTCTCTCACATTTTTTTACTATCAAAACTCACATTTTGAAGTTTTATCTTACATGTCAAGCTTATATGATGAGAAAACTACATTATACTTAGGATTAGTTTTCAAACCGGACTTTTTCAAGATTTTTTTAAAAAATTTTTATTATTTTTCGGAAACAACCTATATGTAAGCAGTATTACATTTGCGGATGGATCAAGCCAAATTCCTATTATTACACTACTGTGAATTTAAATTGCATTAGAGATATAATAATGCCATGTTTGGTGGACCTGGAGGCCCCAATTGTATCGAGTACTAATAAATCAAACAACAATTGGCTCTTATAAACAATATGAAAGTTTCATCAGCCTTATTTTCTTCTCTCTTATCAATCCTTCTATTCTCATCATGATGTTCAGCGCAATGTTTTTGTCCTTCAAAGGAATGCCATCGTTATCAGCTTGAGAAAACCTGATGATGAGATCAAATTAAATGCACAATCAAGCAAAGATTTATCTCACCATTCCCTGCAATGTGATTACTTACAAGAAGTCTTCATACTGATGTTTCTACAAATATGAAACAATTGTACATATAGTATGGGTCTCACTCAGTGCCCCGCTAATTCCATCTCCTGATCATCCAAATCCTTGTCAGCAGAATGATTTTTGGTGATGGCTGAAACAAGGGACAAAGGAGACTGCTTAGTCCACCGCCTTATATCGTAGGCCTTTTTAAAGGGTTTCTTATCCCTGCTATGTTTTCTTTTTGTTATGGCGATGGCAAGGTCATTGGGGAACAATGTGCGCCAAACAAAGGCATGTAGAAATGTAGTGACCAACAACACTAAGACCATTGTTGATGACATGAATGAAAGAGATATTGCAAGGCCCTTGCTTAGGACAGAAGGGACATGCTCTGCATACTTTATGCTTGCCACTGATACTGTTGTCAGGGGGAAGGTGTAAGACCACCATGCCACTGAAAACCTGCAGACATGTCATGAGCAAAATTTGGAGATTAGCTAGCTTGTTAGATATCCCAAGCCGCAACATGAAATCTAGCTAATTATCCAAGATCCACGAATCCAAGGGCATTGTTTTAGTAAAATTATGTCACAACACATAGGTTGTGGGTATTTTTGTAATTTTGTCATAATTTATTATAAATATCCTTCTTTGTAACCCTATTTAGTAAACCGGAAAATTTCAATCTTGTTCCTATAGATGTAGGCACATTCTCAAACCACTTAAATCTGTTTATCTTTTCTCCTTGATTTTTCTCTCTAATTTCATCACTGATTAAGCCAATTGCGTCATGAGAATAATGATCCTGGTTTAAATGTGACCAGATTTGTGGAAATTGGTATAATAAACTAGGCCACTATAAGGGCTATAAATTTGCTGAAGTAAAAATCTCACCTAAAGCCCCTGAAGAAGTTGATCCGAACGATGAGTGATACAAAGAGAAACAAGGCAATGAAGTAGCAAGTCCTTGACAACCCATCAACGTCACCATAAACAATACCCCAAGCAATGCTTGCTGCCGACGGCGCTGCAATAAACATAGAATACACCGGATGTAGTTCCTTAGGCAATGCTTCACTGGTAGGCAACCTCTGATACAATGTGACAAACACCACAAGATAATGCGCAAAGCCTACCGCCCACAAGAATTTAGCAGCTTCCTCCCACCCCACCTTGGCAGCTAAAATGGCCCCCACAAAGTTTCCAACTACTGAGAGATGGGAAGATGGATTGGCCACCTTACAGAGACGTCTCTTTCCCCCAGAAAGCCATTGGCCATAGATTTTGAGTTCAAGAAATAAGGTCCCAAGGAAGATACCAAAATTGCAGGGTGAAGGGTTTTAGAGCTAGAATGCATGGCAGACTGATAGAACATGCAGACTACCCAGGGCAAAGAAGAAGCTGACTTTGGACGGTGGAAGGCTCTCTTTGACGGCTTCAGCCAGTACAAACACTTGAGGATGTGGGATAGTATGAGACGGAGAAGAACTGCTAGTGCTAGAAACCAGAGAGCAAGGTTGATGAAGGGGGTAACATGGAGGAATTTTGTGGCTGGACTTGTTGCAAGTGCTCGCCATAGGACTGCTTGGCTGCTAAGACCTAGACAGATACCGAAACTACCAATTGGGAACCTGAGTAGGAAGGGCCATAGCTCATCTTTTGGGAGGAGAATGTCTTCAGATTCCTGGCACACAAAAAAAAAAGAAGTAAAATTTAGGTCCCTTAATGTTGATTAATGCAATACATTAAGGCAAGCAATGACGCTGTATATAGATTAAGGCAAGCAGAAAATCTTACGCAACAGTGACGGAGCCACCTATTACACCCCTCAAATTTTTTTTGCAAAAATTTTTCCTTTGTAGGCAGGAGTCTAACCCAAAACCAAGGTTACAACCCCTATGATATTGTGGGCTAGCTAAAGCATCACATTTGCTAAAATATGCCCCTGTGAGGTTAAATTCTAGTGCCCCTTGAGCCCCCTTCTTAGCTTAAATCCCGGTTCCGCCATCGGACCCTTCCAAATCTTAACTTTAATTTAGTAAATATGAGCAATTGAGACATATTGGGTTATCTTCTATAGGGTGATTTGATTAAAGCACTTTTTGAAAACCCAATTTTAAATATTTGAAGCTCTTTCAATTTTTTACCATATTTTAACAAAAATGTAATTCTCGTTTTCTTGCAAAAAGAACTCATTATTTTAAGAGACAAAATGTAAAAGACCATTTTTGTCCAAAATGAGTCAAATATTTATATTTATTTCTTGCAAAATGGAAAGGTTAAATTCACAAATTTAATGTTATTTAATATCTTTTAACCAAATATTTCTTATCTATGTTTATTTCTCATCTATCCAATTCTTATGATGAAACAAATACTAAACACAATAAATGAATATGATGAAAAGAGAGAGGCCTTCTAAATCTTGAGGATAGCCCTTGAATTTGCTCCCTAGTGGTCATTAATGTCAAGGCCCCATGAAAGCTGGCCCGCCCATGGTTATCAACTTACATTTTCATGCTCAACAAGATAGCAATCATCCTTCCAACAAGCAATGGCGGTATGGAAGACAATCCGGAGAGAAATGTAAAATTATACAAGTATGCATAGATCGGTATATTACCTTGACTTCGTCTAGTTCAGGTCCTTTGAGAGCAGCAAAGTATCTTCCAGCAGGAACAGAGTCATCATCATGACCCGGACCATCATTTTTCTGAGAATCCAACCCAATCTCCTTTCTCGAAGGCAATAAAGAATTCTGCCTAGTGAGAGACGACTTTGTCATGAAGATACTGAAGTCTCCTTTTCTTCCATCCCTACCAACTTGGTTAGTATTATTAGCACCAAACCCTCCAAAGCTTTTTCCACTTCTTAGAACACGCCTCTCATCTTTAGCTTTAGACTCCCGATTCAGCACCGAAAACCCAGTCTCTAACGACACCTGCCTGCTAAAACTCCTACCGGATGGTTTCTTCCATATCCGAATTTATTGGGTCTTTTTGGTGGCTTCTCCACTTTATCCTCCATCGCTCCTTCCTTTTCTTTAGGGAGGACTTCATGGATATCTACAAAATGAGTCTCAATAGAGCTAGAAGAAGTTGGTCTTCTATCCATGTTGGTTTCTTCAAAGGCTTGACAAAATAAACCCAATTTCAGAGCCCTTCAAATGGTCCTCATACTGAGTTTTAATATATACCCTTTATATGATATTTTACATGGTGCATGTGTATGTATGCGTCATGCGTGAATAAAGGGTCACGAGAAGAAGGAGAAGAAGAAGCTGTAGTTATTTAGGTTGTGGTGGTGGTTGTTTTTGTTTGGTAGAAGAAATGGGAGCCAATACTTTCAATTAAAAGGTTAAGGGGACAACTACAAGCATCTCGTGAGAGCAAATCAACTGTAATATTTGTGGTTTTTAAGGGCTTCCTGGTTTTAGGGATTGGACGATGATCATCTTGGAAGAAACTGCAAAGAGTTTTCCTGCATTTCACGGGTTGAGAAGGATTTTGAACTCAAGTGTCAATGAAGAGTTACGTCAAAGCAACAAAAAGTACCAATAGGTGTCAAATGGACCTTTAGAACCTTCTTTGAAGAACACTATCTGCCGAAAGAACTTGTAAGCTAACTAATAGAACTATTTGGCAACGAGTGATTAGGTTAATTAGAAGATTAACATAATTAAGAAGCTAATTCCAAACATTAATACAGACCTCTGATTAGTGATGTGATCCTATAGGATCATTTCATGTTACTTTTGGCCTCTCATTAGTGTTTTATTTTTGTCATCCGCACACATTTTTTCTTTCATTCATTATTCTTTCCTTTTTTTTTTTGGACTTAGACATGAACTCAATAAAAACAAAATTTCAATTTAAAACACCTTTTGATATAGGCTTGAAATATTAACTTAAGCCAAGAAGGTATACTAAATTTATCTAAACTCAACCCTAACAATAGCAATTATAAATATACGTAGAAAAATAGAGACTCAGTTTAAGATAAATATTGCATAATGCCCTTGAGGTGGCTCACGTGAGAAAGGGGTGGGAGGGGTGTTGGAGATCTCAAGCTAGCTTGAGTCCTTTTAAAACTGAGTAGTACAATGATGTATAATATACTTAAATGGAGAAAAAAGAAAATTGATATTACAAAATGGTTTTAATTGAATCTGAAAATTTAGGTTATGTTTGATTTTTTAAAAAATTAACCAAAAATACTAAGGATAGGAAATAGGAAAGAAAAGTAGAAAAATAAATCTAATTAATAAATTATTTTTACACACAATTTGAAATTTATTTAATTATTTATTTTAAATTTTCTATGTTAAAATTAAATATGAATTTTATTTATATTTAATTTTAAAAACAAAATTTCAAGTAAAATCACATATAAGAAATAAATTTTTTCTTTTTCTTTTCTTAAATACTTTTTCAAACCAATCTTGACGAGGAGTAGTTTGGTTGGTATAAGACATTGAGATTTGGTAACCCAATGGTCATTGATTGGAGTTTCTTTAAAACCTATGAAATTAGTTGAAGTGTACGCAAGCTAACCCGTACAACCAGACTTATCCCAAAAACAAAAAAAATATAAAATAAAAAACTAATAATCAAAACAAGAGTGGAAGCATAAAGACCATAGTCATTTCCAGATACTTTTGGGAGGAAATAGTTAAGACCCTTGTCCTTGTTGATGGCATATGTTGTCAGAGCACTGTTAGATGATACATGTAAGTTGATCCACTGCCGACAACAAATACTTTAATGGAACGATAATCATAAATTTTTTTAAAATATCTTTAATCTTTTAAAAATATATATATGGGAGAAGAGGAGAACAATTTGTTTTTATTCCTTCAAATTAAATTAGACAAAGTCTCATAACAAAGGAGT
The DNA here is from genome assembly GCA_016808115.1 of Tetrastigma voinierianum. NCBI lineage: Eukaryota > Viridiplantae > Streptophyta > Magnoliopsida > Vitales > Vitaceae > Tetrastigma > Tetrastigma voinierianum. The sequence goes on from JAEQBH010004623.1 coordinate 68,797, forward strand.
TCCATGTCTGCCTTCAACATCCAAACTGCAACTTCAAGTGATGGTGGAGATATGTAGAAATAAGTATAAAATTGATAGCAATTGAACAAGTCACTACTTTTCCCATTGACGTTCAAGATGGTGGGATTCTAGTGTCATGTTCTCTGTCATTATTGCATGATCAGGCCTATAAATGAATCCTAATGAACTCCTGTGGTGTGCGACACAAGGCATTTGTTTGTACTAAACCCATCTCAGTTTTGGAGTCTGTCGTCATCCGATTAAATCAGTAATGGCCTCTACCAAAACCTTGATTGAAGTCATTGCCATTGCCATGGCCACGGTTTTTCTTCCTCCTTCCATTCTGGGAAAGGAGTTCATCGTCGGAGATAGCACTGGGTTGGACAACCAACTTCGATTACCAGGCTTGGGCTCAGGATAAGCACTTCCAAGTCGGTGACAAGCTTGGTAATTAATTAAATAAGCTTACTCTAAGCACTTCTCCAAGGTTGCCTTTATATTCATCACTTCTTTATCTTATATGAAAAGATCCTTTTTGCAGTTTTCAATTACAAGAAGGGAGCTCACAATGTGTTCAGAGTGAATGGAACGAACTGCCCAATCCCCCCCACCTGCAAACGAGGCTCTTACATCTGAAAATGACGTGATTACCCTTGCAACACCTGGAAATAAATGATATATTTGCGGTGTTGCCAAACACTCTGCATTACGGAACATGCATGAAGCTCGCCATAACTGTGCAACCTCAGTTCGGATCTTTGTCACCTTCGCCCGCACCCGCACCCGCACCCGCCCCCAGCGCCCGGGCCCTCAGCTCCAGTGTACTGCAGCTGCAAATACAGGCAGGGACTGCCTCTAGATTTAATGGACGGATGTTTTGATAGTCACGATGCAAACATTTTTCTTGGTTTCAACTCAGAAGTGTGTCATTTTGGTTTTGCAAATTAGTGCGTTGTAGTCTTAGTCAAACTGAATCTTGTACTGTTTCGGATTTGATCATAATTGGGTGATGTTGTGAATCTTGTGATTTCGAAGATTCACCTTCAATTATGTTTTATTTCCTTGTGAGCTTGAATACCTTCCCTAAAGGTTACAAAAGGTGTATACATTTTAAGGGGACGTTTTTTTTTAATGAATGTTGAATATAAATTTTATTTAAGAATTTTGAATAAGACTGTGACACCCCTTATTTGATCCGACTGACATGGTCCGAACTCGAATTCAGATGCTCCGATACCACCATTCAGAACACTCTTAATCCTCAAAATTCCAATGTCGAGCGAAGGTGTCACAGATATATATTGTTCATAGTTTTAAGTTTTGTTTCATTCATATAATGTTAACATTTAACATAGGTCAGATCATATGTGAAGTGGTTTGTATAGTGTCAATATTGTTACAGATAAGCAAATAAAACATGGTACAAAGAATTTAAAGGTCTTCCAAATAGAACTGTTAGATGCAATGAACACATTTTATCACTGTTCCTCCATTTCTTCTTTCATACACTTATTGAAATACCATAGTTTTAGTTACCCCAGGAATAATATATGGATGACTTCAATCGGTGGCTTCCCACAAATTTCATACAAATGGCTATACTGCAAGGGTTACATAACATTTTATATACTTATCATTTCGCTATATACTTTTTCATAAACATGTTTTTATTTCTTATCATATTTCATATACTTTTCATGTCATCTTTGTACTTTACTTTGCTCGAATCGTATAATGTGTAACGCAGAGGCAGTTATATGTTTCTCATATCATGTCATATATTCTTTACATTTCATTTACATATACTTGTCATTTTCTTTTATGTTTCATGTTTGCAAATACCTTAGAAGCGGATATGGGAAATAACTGTATGTACCCAAAGGTACTATCACTATACGAGACAATGATCTTTATCTGTATATACCCGAAGGTATCATCGCACGCAGATGTTGACTCATGCCATGTAATATGACCCAACGCACAGATATACCAAAGGTATTATCACTGTACGAGACTGTGACCTATGTCATGTAATGATCCAAAAGAGATCTTTGTCATCAACCCAAACGGGGCCTCGAGAGCATTCTGTAAACCAGATACGCAAAGAATCGATCTTCCTAGACATGTTCCATCTATCCCTCTACCAGTTTTAAAGAAGACAATCCAGACAAAGATTTTAGCGTTCAAAGACATATCTCATATTATGCATGAATAAGTATGATTACCACATATGCTTACTATTTTTCATGATTTCTGGACCTAATGTGAGCTCCACTTTTATCATGTTATATATGGTTGGATTCTTGACTCAATGGGCTTTCCATAGAGTCCAAGAACACCCAAAACTAGCCGGATGCAAGCGTTTGATGATTTCCTTCCGCCGAGTCACATCGTAGTCAAACCACTGAGTTCGACCGAACTCGGTCAGCAGAGCTGACCTATCTCGAGCTCACCCATTATCCTCCACAGTACATGATGGATCTGACTCACGAAGCCATATTCGCAACACTAAACGAGCTCGATCGAAGAATACACCTTCCAAGTCGAGGTCACATCGTAAATAAACCCACCGAACACCCTGAATCGCCACGAAATGGACTCCGCACAGCCTAATTTGCTCTACCAGAAGATGGCCATGCATGGGCCAACAATACGGCTCAAAATGCAACGGTCCAGGAAAGCGTCATAATCAGGCCATGACAGTTCAATCATGATTGAGCTTCCAACATCGTTCATCTACGCACTTTACCAAGACCTCACAATTCTCTATTTTAACAAAATCAGTTCTATGTAAGACTGTATGTGATCAAAATAGTGGAAATTTTCTGGTTCAATTCGCAATCAGAACTCTTTCCCAAAAGATATGTGAGAGCCTTGTTTCTTCAACTCAACCTTAATAGCAAACAGGTCAGATTTCCTAAATCCAACCCATATACAAATAGAGGTCTCAAACCATATGTCTATATATTTCATGTCAAAATCATAACATATAGAAAAACACTGACTTCTACATTTAATCCACATACACTTGTATATTCATATCTTGATCTTCTTTCCTTCCTTCTTCTTTCTTTCTCCTCTTCTTCCTCGTTCTTCATCCATTGTTTCAAGACCAAAAATGAGATATTTATTTTCGTCTTCCTTATTGTATCTTATCCCATTTTTATTTCACTTTTTCTCTCTTTTGGAGCATCCTTGACCATCCAGTCAAAGAAGGAAACTTCCTCCCTCTTTCCTCAAGCCACTCGTCTCTTCCACAATTTTCTTCCTTATTTCATTATAATATCTTTCTTTTATTACTCTTTGGTCCTCCAACTCTCTATTACTCTTAATTTAACTTATGCATATTCCTACTTTGGCATAGATTTTACCCTTAACTTTTGTATTAATTCCAAGTTCTTGCTTATTTTATTTTTATCTTTATTTTATTCTGAAAAAATATACTTTTACTTTTATTATACGCTAAACATGTTATAAAACCGTTATGGGTGCATCAAAAGTTACAATCCTCCTTAAAAGAATTCTCACATCGAAATTCATACCGATTCGAAGAGCTATGATAATGCTCTCTCATAGCTGCTTCAGCTCCCAAGCAGCTTCTTCTCTTTCCATGGTGTTCCAGCACTTTCACTAACGGCATTTGTTTGTTCCAACCTGCTTCACCTCTCTCGAGCCGCACGGTCTGGCTTCTCATCATATGAAAACTTCAGACGGTATCTTGCACCAGAGTATGCGATTCATCAAAGCGCATTCAAGCATCAATACATGAAACACACGTAATTTGGGCTAACTCCAAAGGGAGTGCCAATCGAAGCCAGGCCAATACGCTCCGCGTAATCTCATATACTTACGTGAACCTGGACTCAACTCGCTTCCTTTCCGACCAAACTCGTAGAATTTTCCTCCACGGTGATATCACCTTTAAGAAGACCTGCCTTCCCGCCTATATTCAATATCTTCTTTAGATCGGCATATGACTTTTGTCGATCACTGGCAACCTTTAACCTTTTCCGAATAACCTGCACTTTCTCTTCCGTATCTTTCACTATGTCTGGGCCAATCACTTTATGCTCATTTAACTCCATCCAACACATAGGAGTTCTACATTTTCGGCCATACAAAGCCTCGTATGGTGCCATACCAATGCTTAATTGAAAACTATTGTTATAAGCAAATTCCATCAATGGAATATACCTATTCCAACTTCCCGAAAATTCTATGACACAACCTCGAAGCATATCTTCAAGTACTTGAATCAACCTCTTTGATTGTCCATCTGCTTCTGGATGGAATGTTGTACTGAACTTCAGCTTAGTGCCTAAAGCTGACTGTAATTCCTTCCAGAACCTTGATGTAAAACGCGGATCTCTATCTGACATAATAGATAACGGTACACCATGCAATCGTACAATCTCATCCACATATAACTCAGCTAGTCGATCCATAGAATAGTCAATCCAGACTGGTATAAAATGGGCCGACTTTGTGAGTCTATCAACAATCACCTAGACAGAGTCATGTTTTTGTTGTGTGAGGGGGAAACCTGACACAAAATCCATAGTACTTCCATTGAGGAATTGGAAGGGGATTCAACAGACTACTGCACTTGGTGTTCAAATTTTGACTTGTCGACATCGTCAAACACTTCTGCACACATACTCGCCACATCTCTTTTCATTCCTTTCCACCAATAAAACCGTTTCAAGTCCTAGTACATCTTATTACCTCCAGGATACAGGGTAAATACCGTATTATGAGCCTCAAATAGAAACTTTTGCTTTAGCTCTTTATCATCTGGCACACATAATCTGTTTTGGAAATACAAACTTTCAGCTTCTTTTTCTAAAAACTCGGTCTTGTTACCATCTCTAACCATCTGTAACTTTTTCTGTAGTTCTTTATCATTTTTCTGAGCATCTATAATCATTTGCTTTAACATATGTTGTGCTTTTAATTGAGCTAATATAACTCCATCATTTGCTAATCTCCATTCACTATGTTGAAGTGACATTACTGCTACTATCTTTCGACTTAAAGCATCGGCTACTACATTAGCCTTTCCTGGGTGGTAGTCTGTAATGCAGTCATAATCCTTGAATAACTCTAACCACCTCTGTTGTCTCAAATTTAACTCTTTCTGCGTTAGCAACTACTTGAGACTCTTATGATCGGTGTAAATTCTACACTTTTACCCGTATAAGTAGTGTCGCCATATTGTCAAAGAAAACACTACCGCAGCCAACTCTAGGTCATGAGTGGGATAATTCTGTTCATGTGGCTTCAACTATTTGGACGCATAAGCCACCACTTTCCCACTTGCATTAACACGCATCTTAAACCAATGTATGAAGCATCACTATACAAGGTATACTCTTCTCCGGGCGTAGGTCAGGTTTCACCGGGTGCTTCAACCAAGATCCCTTTCAACCTGCTCAAAACTATTCTCGACATTCATTCGTCCACTCCAAACTTTATTCCTTTCCCCGAAAGGTAACTTAGTGAGCGAGAAGCTATGATAGAAATCCTCCTCATAAATCTTCTATAATAACCTCGGCTAGGCTCAAGAAACTTCTCACCCCTAAGCATTTCGAGGTGATTTCCAATTCACAATCGGTCAATCTTAGTAGATCAACTTTATAATTCTCAACAAACACAATATGGCCTAGGAATGAAACTTCCTTTAGCCAAAAATCACATTTGCTAAGCTTAGCATATAACCTCTCTTCTCTTAATGTCTCTAAGACTATCCTTAGATGCTGTTCATGTTCCTGTGCATCCTTAGAATACACCAGGATGTCATCAATAAAAACTACAACAAATTGATTCACATAGAGTCGAAAAACCCTATTCATCAAGTCCATAAACGCCGTTTGGCAGCATTGCTAACCCAAATGGCATTACTAAGAACTCTTGGCAATGGCCATATCAAATAAATGCGGTTCGACACATCTACTTCCTTTACTGTCAACTGATAATATCCTGACAGTCAATTCTAAAAGACACCTCTCCTTTTCAACTGACATTAAAATATCTTCGATTCTCTGCAGAATGGGTACTTGTTTTCACTCGCCACCTTATTGATCTCGCCGATAATCAATGCACATCCATAGAAAGTGTCATCTTTCTTTTCAATAAATAAAACAGCAACTGTGGATGATACCAGGCCTGATAAACTTTATCCAAAAGCTCTTGCAATCGACTCTTTAACTCTTTCAGCCCATCGAGCCATCCCGTACGATGCCCTAGATAGTGGACCTGCTCCCTAGACAGTTCTATGGCTAAGTCCACCTCTCTCTCAAGTGGAATACCCTAAGAACTCTTCAGGGACACATCCGAAATTCCCCATTAATGAATCTTTACTACATCAACTCTCGATATCTCGAGTCAGCATCATAACCAAGAATGTCTCACATCCTTTCCTCATAAATCTCTTAGCTTGCATAGCTGAGATCACATTGACATTACACTTGAGCCAATAAGCTTACTATCACCTCACCGTCGAGTATCTCAACACTAATGCCTTTTGACCACAATTAACAATAAGGCTTGGTGTTTAGAGTTGAACCTCAATCCATTCCTTAATCAAGTCAAACTTCTGAATGGTAAGGTTATCAACCACTGAAACTCTCTTGTTTGTATAACAATGGGACAATTTCTATATATGCTATTCACACTAACGTTGTGCCCCAAGGGACTAGTCACATGCATGTCATATGTTAATTTCTCCATCGCTGGTACTTTTTCAAATACATGTTCCATGCACACATATGAATGAGTAGATCCAGGATCAATCAATGCATGCATCTCAGTATCATATAAAGAAAATATACCGGTATAACCTCGGGGCATCCTGATCCTCACGACCATACCATAGAAAATGCTCGTCTTTGGTCTTTGTATATGCATAGGGCGATCACTTGTCTACGAGCGTGCCTCCTGGGTCCTCTATGCTGAGATGGGCCACTACGACCCCTACCTCTAGCTCGAGTCGACGGTGGTGCCACAGACCTCCCTCTGTTGTTACTCTGAGGATTCTTATTGTCCCTTGACTCATTGGGATAATTTGCCATAAAATGTTCAGTGCTTCCACATCTGAAGCACCCTCCGGTCAATAATCTACAAACTCCCAAATGCCTTCTATGGAAATGAGGGCATTATGAAATTTCTCCTTGTCCAACTGAAGCACCTCTACCTGTACTAGGTGCTACATTGGACCACCACCTTTCTACCTCTCGTAGCGGAACTATATTACGATTGAACTCAGTTACCTCTGATGCCCAGGAGGACAAAGCTCCTCTAGAAAACTTCTTCTTTTGAGATCTTTCTTTGCTGCTCGTTTCTAGTCTCTCTACTTTCATTGCAGCTTAGACCAACTGATAGAAATCCACTATTTGGAGAGAAGTCATAGGTGCCAAATATCTCTTGATGGAATCATGCAATCCATCCTCAAATTGCCTACACTGAAATGCCTCGGTGAGGATCGATTCCGGTGCATACTTGTTGAGATGACTAAATTCTTTCTCATATTCAGCCACCGATAAGTTCCTTTGCTTCAAATTTAGGAACTGTTTCCACTTGGAATCCCTATACATGTCTGTAACATACTTTGCCTTAAACTCTTGGACAAAGAATTCCCATGCGGGGATTTGGATCATGGACTTGAGACTTCTGGTTTCATGATGGCCTTTTCATGTATGTGATGGAAACTGCGGAATATTCTCTTGCTGGAATAAACCTCTTCAGTGATCATTGGACATACTGGCAAGTGGAGCTGTTTGACTGCCATACTGGAGCCCATGGAATTCACAACTCCCGTGTCTTCTTACTATGTCTATTGGGTTTTAGGAGCGGTCAATCTATCAATGCAGAGAGCCATGTCTTGCGATATTCTCGTGAAACTACGTGAGCTCATTAGGTACATTACTTTACGAAGGCTCAAAAGTGATAACTTTGTTCCAGGTTAACTCTTAGTTGCTTCTTCGACTGGGTCGGAGGACAATCCATCATACAAAAACCTGAGGACATCTACATCGAGGCCAACACATTACTAGACACATGCTTTTCTATCATACTCTATTCAGGGGAGCCGCCCCCTAGAAGCACAGGCTCAGATACCCAAATTAATCTATGACACTGACAGGCACCTAATGTCGACGAAGGTGTCATATATATATATATATATATATATATATATATATATATATATATATATATATATATATATATATATATATATATACTATATATATTATTTTAAACTTATAGCCTTTAAGTTTGTTCATTCATATAATGTTATACATTTGCTTGTATTATATTAAAGTAGCGAGTACAAAATATATACAAGCTCATATATAGAAGTGTTCAACATTTTTAATATTTACATTGTTTACAAAATAAGCAAAATTACATATACAAAATAGACCAAGGTCTTCCGAGTGGGCACTGGTGATGCGCATTGGCCTTTAGCTGTGATAATGGATTGTCGTCCTTTGGTTTCCTCTTCATACTACACGGGATGAAAACACCCGTGCTAAGCTTTACTTAATTGGGGAATTAATACATATGGATGACCTCAACGAGGGTCTCCCACACTTCTATACAAATGCACATACTTATGACACATATAACATTTACATATACTTATCATTTCTCAATTATATACTTTCACAACATGTTTCATTTCTTATCATATTTCATATACTTTCATGTCATCACTTGTACTTTACTTCTTGTTCTTGTAGCGTATACTATCGTCGCTAGCAGTGTTATGCTTCTCATATCATGTCATATATTCTTTGTTTCATTTACATATACTTGTTATTTTCTTTTATGTTTCATGTACGCAAATACCTTAGCGGATACGGGGAAATAAGCGTATGTACCATGCGGTACTATCAGTGCGAGACGGTGATCTTTATCTGGCATATATGCAGGGTATCATCCTTTGTAATGAGATAGTGACCTATGTCATGTAATGATCCAAACGAGATCTATGTCATCGACCTAAACGGGGCCTCGATATCTGTAAACTGTATGTTGCAACAACTGTATCTTCCCTATAGGCATGCCTATCTATCCCTCTACTAGGTTCTAAGAAGACAATCCGTGTGTATTTTTATGTTGATACATATCTGCATATTGGCCCATGCATGAATAAGTATGATTACCACATATGCTTCTTGTTTTCGCGTTTCACAGGCCTAATATGAGCTCCACTTTTATCATGCGTACATATGGCTGGATTCTTGACTCAAATGGAGCTTTCCATAGAGTCGAGAACACTCGAAAGCGAGTTAGGACGGAAGAGATTATGACGTTACCGAGTTGGAGGTCACACGTAGTCAAACCCGGTGAGCTTACGAGGCGGCTGGCGAGCGACTACTCTCGATCACCTATTGTCCTTCACAAGCACATGAATGGATTCTTGACTCAATGGGCTTTTTCCATGAGTCTAAGAACTTTTCGAAAGCGAGTTTGGATGAAGAAATTGACCTTCAGAAGTTGGAGGTGTGCGTAATCCGAAGCCCGACCCGGCGACTTAGTGCGAGCTAAGGCGACGTCGGCGACACAATCTCTGGCAAGGTGCAGCTAAGGCTGGTCATTGGCCGAGAGATGTCTTGGCCAAGTTAGTATTGGCCGGCTGCACTATTCGAGGAAAAAGGAGCTATAACTTGGGCTCTGAGTCCCGAGTCCCGAAATTTAAAAGCCCTAACATCAAGTTCATTGATGTGGCTACAATTACGGACTCCCATAAATTTGCACATTTATTACTGCAAAAATCAGTTCTAAAGGTGCACGGATAATGCGTGTGATCAAAAATAGGGAAATTTTCTTGGTTCAAATTGCAGCAGACACTCCCAAGCTTACCTTTCAAGAGCATTAACAAAAATAGAGGTTGGGTTTCCAACCAGCTCACTTTACAAATGAGTTTATTCATGTATCTATACTTTCTATACCAAAACTAGACAAATACCATACAAAACACTAGACTTCCATACTATAATCCATACACAATTCGTAGATTCCACACCTATGATCTTCTTTTTCCTTTCCTCCTTTCTTCTTTTCTTTTCTCCTCTTCTTCTTCTTCTTCCTTTCTGTTGTCTTCTCTCTTATCCGTTTTTGCTCTTTCTTTCTCCAAGACCAAAATGAGATATTTATTTTTAAATTAACTCGCTATTGATCTTTATCAGTTTTATTTCACTTTTCTCTCTTTTTAGACATCACTTGACCCGTCAGGTCGGGAAACTTCCTTACTCTTTATTGACCATATATATTGCACAAATTTCTTCCTTATTTCATTCTAATATCTTTCTTTTATTACTCTTTGGTCCTCCAACTCTCTATTACTCTTAATTTAACTTATGCATATTCCTACTTTGGCATAGACTTTACCCTTAACTTTTATATTAATTCCAAGTTCTTGCTTATTTTATTTTTATCTTTATTTTATTCCGGAAAAATATACTTTTACTTTTATTATACCCTAAACATGTTATAAAACCATTATGCTATAATTTGGGGTGTTACAAAGACTTAATAGTATTAAGTATGAAGTTTCTTTTTTTAATATTATATTTCTACTAAGTGTTATGTTGTTTATTTTTTATATGCTTAAAATTAACATCCTAATTATATCAAGAAAGCAATTTGTTTAACTGTATTCTTTTCATAAAATGAAAAATATTTATATAATATATGTATAACATCTTAACATATGAAGGAGCACTATGTGTTATTTCTTCCAAGGTTAAAAATATCGGTTTTGACGGATATACCGGTACTTAGATTTTACGGATATAACATATATATTGGAGATATATCGGTGGATATTTTTACATGAATATCGATATATCGAAAATTAAAAAAAAATACTTAGAAATTCATGGAAATACTTTGTAAAAATGTAAAAATTACAATAATAATAAAATATACACATTGATATTACATTACAGTAGTGGCAAAGCCTGAAATGAAGATCGATGTGAACCGTTGCAACATTGAAACATCACGCCCCAGAATTGCCTGAAATAATGTATTGAGGTGAAAACTTGAACAGCAGAATTGATAACCAAATAATTGTTTTTCCAAGACTTCTAGCTGAAATATCAAAATTGTTTGAGAGAGAGAGATCGAAAGCAAAAATTTTGACGATATGAAAAACTAGTGATTTTTAGACTATTTATAGAAATTTTTTGGAGTCAAACTAACTGTTTTTTGTCAAAAAGCCATTAAAAGTGAATTCTGGTCGTTGGATTTGATTTTGGATCAAATCTGATCGTTAGATCTTAATCTAACCGTTATAAATCATTTATGGTTGTTGGATAAAAAATCATCAGACGTCCACGTGTCATCGATATATCGCCGATTTTTCTCGATATATCCTCGATATTTTCCTATATATCTCCGATATTTTTCGATATATCGTTGATACTACACAAACTTCAGCAGTAACACGCGCGTCATTCCACACGCTAATTTCTAGTAGACAATATCGTTGATATATCGTTGATCTTGCCGATCTCATCGGCGGCGATGTGTTGTTTCCCTAGGAATATGGTTGGCCGATGTCGTGTGTCGGGATGTCGACACGAAATATCGATAATATATCATCAATATTTCGCTACATTTTAAACATTGATTCCTTCCTTTCACCTCTCCGTGTAGAGAGATTGTATTTCCCTCTGGCTAGAGAGCTGGTTTTTTCTAGCGTGTGTTTGGGGTAGAGTGTTTAATTATAGAGGAGCTTATGGGAGGGCTCTCGTTGGCAAAGGATGAGGACGGTGGAATGGATCTTCGGTTGGATGAGGAGGTGCTACAAACTCAGATTAAGAAATTTGATCTCTGCCTGGTGGGACGGTTCTTAACGGATCGGACGATTAACTTTATGGCCATGAGGAACAGGTTGGCAAATATATGGAGACCAGGTAAGGGCGTTAATATCAAAGAACTTGGGAATGGATACTACCTTTTCCAGTTCTATCACATTGTGGATCTCAAAAGGGTTGCAAAGTCTGGGCCATGGTCATTTGATAATATTCTCTTGATACTCCATCAACTTTACCCGGGGAGCGCCCTACTTGAAATCCGTTATTTGGGGGTGGCCTTTGGATTTTGAGTCTCTGTTGATCTTCCGGTTGGGTATATATGGCTGAGATATGGTTGTAATAAAAGCTTTATTGGGCGTTTCCTGGAGTACGATGTAAACAGCAACACTGCTCTTTGGAGGTAGTGCATGAGAATTCGGGTCGCGGTTGACGTTCGCGTTCCATTGGTGCGATACAAGATGATTAAACTACGATCGGGAACTCTTCACAGAGTCAGTTTTAAATACGAGAGGCTTGGCACATTTTGCTTCCTTTGTGGCCTCTTAAGCCGTTAGACAATTCTACCCTACACTATTCTATGCTGGTGGTTCAATGCAAAAGCGAGAATGGGGTAGTGAGTTGTGTGCCCCAAGTACAAAAAGGGGGTCAACAGGCCTCCCTCTGGTTGTGGTTTAACGGGCGGAGGATAGTGGTGGTCTCGACGATGTGCCGGAAAGACGGACTTGGACTACCAGCGTGGGTGGGTTGTCCACGTCTATGGAAGGTAGCGGATATGGCGGACATTCTGCTGATCGAGGGGTGTTGATTGAGGAATGGAATCATGTTGACGGGAGGAATAATGGGAGTGGAAATCATGGGAGGATTGATTTGCCAACTAAGGTTGTTGCCTAACATGGTAACCGCCTCAGAGGATGACAACCTGGAGTTGTAGGAGGATAGGAAAAGACAAAGAAGATCCCAATCATATAAGGATTCAATGGGTGATAAGTCTAAAACTCATATATTTTTAAGCCCATTTTTCAAGTATATTTCAGGCTTAAAAATCTTATTTAATGTAAAATTGTGGAATTTTCAACTAGATTTAAGTTTTGCAGAAATTTGAAGAAAACAAGCAAAAAAACAGCAAAAACAGAAAAAAGGGAAGCACATGCAGCAATGTCGTGACACCATATGAACAATGTCGCGACATCATATGGAAGTGTCATGCGATTCGCGCAATGTCCGCGACATCATATGGAAGTGTCATGCCGATTACGCAATGTCGCAGCGCTCCCGCATGAACATCGGTTGTGACATCACTTTGCAACATCGGTTGAAATAGATAGTCGAATTCTCGATGTCGGCGACATCACCGGCACCGTTGCAACATCACTCAAGATGACAACACCAAATCTCCAATGTTGAGAACTTATCGAGGTCAGCGACTTAAGGTAGTAAGACCAACTCAATGTCGCGACATCATTGAAACAATGTAGTGACATTAGCCATGACATTGACAGAGGGCCTCAGAACATTAAGTGTTCAATGTCGTGACATCACATCAATGTCATTACATCAACTTAACGCTCAGAACATCAAGATGCAATGTCACGACATTAGCTCAAGGCATTCAAGATGGAAGTTAAGCGACGAATAATGGTGATGCAGGGTTAGCAATGTGCGACACCGGTGAAATGATCGAAATTGCGAGATCGGTGTCGGTGACATTAGCCGCGAGATCAAGGATTCGATCACAATGAGCCAATGTTGTGACGCCAGAATCAACTCACGACATAGCAGTTTCGATGTCGCGACAGCGCCACGACATTAGACTAGGGCATGAATCTCCTTGGGCTTCGAACGTCATAATTGTCGTCTTGTTTTTAGAGCCCAAGACCTAAGCCTATAAATAGAAGCTTCTAGGGAGTAGTGCGTAGCTTCCAACTGCTTTTCATCAAGTTTTTATGCTTTTTGGGAGAGTTGAAGTCTCATTGTATATAATTTTTATTTTATTTTTTTTACATTTTAGTTTTGTTTCTTAATTAGTGCCCAAAAAGTGCTATTTTGAGCCCTATTTATTATAGGTTTTGAGCACTTTTTGTTTACTAATCAACCGAATTAACCCGATTTGCTCATTAAGGTCCCGGCTATTCTACTGATCACATTTTGTGGCTAATTTTATAGTTTTTGCAAGCTATTAATGCCAAACTTGTCGAGTCGATCCAAGCATGTAGAATTCGAGTCGAACTCAGCATTGCATATCAGAAACCAGAAGGAAAGAAGAGTAGAAAAAGCTAGAAAATCGAGAGCTTCTCAGAAGGGTGCGAAATTTTCGCACTGTGTGAAATTTCGCACCAATGCAAAAATGCCTCTGCATTTTCTTGTTTTTGCTCCATTGACCTCCCGTTTGGCTTCCTTTTTGTGATTTTTCCCATTTTTCCCTTCATGTATTATGGGTATTGAGGGTATCTTTGTATTTTTTGCTTATTTGAGCACTATATAAGCTCAAATGAAATCTTATAGAACGAGCTTGATTTTTCTTTTTGATGGAATACAAAGCACTAGGCGGGAGTTTTCCCGCTTTTCTTCTTCTCCTTCATTTTCTCTTTTTTTTCTTCCATTTTCTTAGCTGCCAAACACCCCTTTAAGGATGACAAATCAGAGGATGGTTAGCTAAACCGCTTTTCTCCTTGAAGGAGAATTTGTGAGAGCTTAGGACTTGGGTAATAGTTGGTTCCCATTTTGCGTAAGTTTTTTATTGGCATTTATGTTTCCACCTTTCATTCTAGGTTTAAATCTCTTAAATGTACCTTGATTAACCTGTATTTTGCAAGCTTTTAGAGTTCAGTGGATGCTTATTGCTGAATCACTTGAGATTCGATAGTTGTCTTCTATTAATTCTTGTAGAGGCAGGTTTAGGGGATATGTTCTCCTTTGTCGAGGAGCATTAATATCCCGATAAATGCTATATTTCAAAAGGAAAATTATTAGGGTTGGTTTTTTATAGTCAAATGAAGAGTCGGTTGAAATGACTATAGGTCATCCTCCCCAACGCGAGGAAAAGGACCGAGGACCTCTCAGTTACCCTAGGACCTTAAACCCAATGGCCCAATGGCTCAATGCTTCAAGGAGTTCTTTTTATATTTTATTTCACCTTATTTTCAGTTTTCAAACATCAAACCCCCCTGTTTTTTATCAAAACCTAAAATTCAAATCGAAATCACCATTTTGGCCTTAACTGCAAATCATTTACACAAAGAAAACTCATCCCTGTGTTCGACCCTAAGAACCCTTTATCTTGTAGTAGCCACTTTCTGACGATAGGAGAATTTAGATTATAAATTTTGTTGATTCGACACACATGCGGCACCGCAATGGCGTCATTGCGGGGATGGTGCCTAAGTGTAGTGACCAATTCTGTTGAGCTTGTGATCCATCCACAAAGTGTTGGTGGAGGCCATTCATCCCTTTTGTCCTTTCTTGTTTTTCCTTAACGGTTTACTATTAAGGTTGCTTGATTTTTATCTTGACAATATAATTCCCTATTTTATTTCTAGCTAACATTAACACGTTTTGAACTGTTTCTTCTTGTTTCCCTACGTGTCTTGCGTTGTTTTAATAGGAGTTTATGCACCACTATGATATGAACACAATAGGCAGATTAGGAAGCGGTGCTCCGCAAGAGCAAAGGCTGAAGTGAGCATACCTGATGGTCGGGGAGCCTCCACTGAGGAAGCGGCGACCAACGGGGGGTTCAAATCCGGAGAATACTATATGTGGTCAATGGGGATCATATACATCTCCCGAGGAGTAGAGTGCACCCTCCTACATTTGTGCCTCCTCCCGGGGACATAGTCATCCAAGCCCTCGTTGTGCCCCTATCGCTTTCCATGGAATGGAAGGTGATTCCATACTCACACATTCGGTGGTCGAGGAAGCATGCAATACTTCAAAGGACATCTCCAATGTGGATCTGATGAAGAGGAGAAGCCCGAGTTCTTTCACTCTCACTCTAGAAGGACAAGGCTAAAATCTGGCTCAATTCTCTAAGGCCGAGAACAATTAGGGATTGGGGAGATATGCGGGGCTGAATTGCAAAAGCGACACCCATAAAATAATAATTTGAAAGAGTGATTTACACCTTTTGCGGCCAAAGTAAATTCTACCGGTGTTGGGAAAGATTACCCACAGAGACCATCAATGCTGTCCTCACCATGGCTTTGATACTTGGATGCTAGTTATTAAACACATAATGGAATGTACCTGTATAAAAGTAGTTGTTGGAAACTGTGTGGAGGGGACTTCATGAGAATAATATCGGAGAAGACATGGACTTCTTGAATTATGTGGCGAACTTCAAAAGCATGCAGGATATTACTTGACGAGAGAGGCAAAGAGGATAAGACACACTTGGCTTGATTTAAGGGAGCATGTACTCACTTTCATGGGGACATGAAGATGAAGGCAAAGCTATCCACCTTGGCTAGAAGGTTGGAGGATCTTGAAATGTGAAATCACCATGAGGTGCGAGTAATGACCAAGGCATCTATGCCTAACCAACCTTGTAACGCCCCAAATCCCGGGGGTCCGTTGACTACTGTCAGCCGCGAGGCTTCGTGAATGTGCGGTGACTCGACATTTCTCCGCAATCGGGCAAGAGTCTCCCTTATACGGGGCTCTACCCTTAGTACATAACTTTGTATATAACTTTGTCCCAACAATCCAATATAACAATCCATGGTGACCACTTGGGCCCTGGCCAATACTCATCTAATAATTCCCAACTATATACAATAGTTCAAGAGTTAATGATTTATCTTATACAGCATATTAAAATGAAAAACTTATTCTAATACATGTATACAGAAATGAACCCAAAGCCACAGCAGAGCTTTCTTCATAAACTAAGCCTCATGATGAGCAGTCTCCTCATACGCTCCTGTACTGTAAAATAGCCATCCCTCGACAGGGTGAGCTAATGCTCAATAGTAGAATCACCCTAAGTGGGCTACTCTCACGCCTAAGTGCATATGCAATGCTCGATAGAAAACATACATTCAAGTAAATGCGTGATCCTACACAGATAAATGCACATGATCAACTCCTTGCCACAGAGTCCTCACCAGCTCCCATAACTAACACTAGCGTGTAAGAAACATTATTTTCAACAAAGATATTTTGTTTATATTATTTGTGAGGACGGCCCCTCAGATATAATTATTTTTTTGGGCCGAATGCCAGATGATCTTTTCCCAGTGGACAACCCTCCAGATGTATATCAATTGGGCCAAGCTAGACGATTGATATTTTATATGGACTACCCTCAGATAATTTTTTATTGTTAGTCCAGCCTACGAAACCATTCTCTCAAGAATCACCTCCATGCACTCACTCTCTTGATTCTGGGTGCCTCAGTGCATATGAAATGCACATGATGCCAATTCCATAAAATTTTATAAAACATGCAATTATATAATCATGCATATATTCACATAATTTAAATCACACAAACATGTCATGTAATTTCACAATTCATTTACATCAAGAGTATTGTCGTGAGGGCTAATGATCAAACACGAAACAGCTTCGATTTGAATTACTCGACCCGAACACATTATTTCACGAAAATTATTTTGTGGGAATAGTGAAAACCCTTGTTGGTTTCTATTCCCAAGAATCACCACCAACATTTGCCACTTAGTGAACCCGACTTCACGATCATTTTCTACTCTATGCATATCACAATTTGTTGCACAATTTATACAATAACACTCCCCAAACAGCTCCTCATCATTACTTCGCACACAAATCGGGCTTCAAAATTTCTAATAATTCGGCCCAAGATTTTGGGACCACCAACAATCCACTACTACCAATCAACTCGTTAAACATCATGCAACACACTTAAATAAAGTAAAACTCAAGTAGGATAAATTCTCACCAATGGAGTTTGTCAAAACTCCAAGAAAACCTGCTCACGGGCGTTGCCTCTGGCTGCTGGGCAGAACGCCTTGTTTTGGTCTCATAATAATCCCATTTCATTGATCTCCCCGCAAATCTAGAGAGATGATGTCCTTCTCTCTCTCTAAAATGACAAAATCGGCTACTGGATCTCTCTTTCTGTTTTCCTCACGTTTTTTATCTTCATTTTAAAGAAGGCACTATTTACAATTTTAGCATATTATCATTTAAACTTTTCTATTAATGACATCTATGTTCCTTCTTCCCAAGCTGACACTCCACCCATTCCTCACCGCCCATTTTCATCATTTTCTCTACCATGCCACTTATGGCAATATGAAAGACGTTAAGAGATGTGATTTCGTCTGATCAAACATCGCCTACACCCAATGATGCCTCTAAACAACAACCTCATCTGTTCTCGACCGATTTAAATTGACGCGCTGCTGATTTCAGCAGATTTGACCCAACCTGAAACTGCTTCATCATCCATCCAAATAAATTTCTGATTTTTAACCCAAATTACGATTGGCCTTTTCTAGAATTGAATCATCTGCCCACATTCTCCTCCTTAAAAGGAATTTCGTTCCTCAATCAGCATAATCACATCATCAGCATGTATATGCAACATACACCTACCATTTATAACCCCGTCATTTAATTATTAAACGACTGAACCACGTACCTTCCATCCCAAACATAGATGCAGGCCCGCATCGTGTCCTCACGCCCCACACGACTCCTCCACCCCATAATACGCCAGAAGGCCACTAAACACCCGCCTCACAGAAGAAAACCCATCGCGCTATCCAAATGCACATCGTCCCTCCTCAAAGGTCCCATCGCGTCAACCTCTATCCGTCCCCAATCCACTACATGAGTCGATCCGGGCGTGATAATACTTTCGGAAGATGGAGACATGAAATACCTCGACACCGCATTACGCCGAAGCGTAACGCCCAACCCGCACGCTATCACTATCATCTTCCTGCGAGCATCTCGAAGCGTCTAATAAACCTCGCCGATAGCTTCTCGCTAAGCCAAACCTAACCACTTTCTCTTAGTATAACCTTTCAAGAAGACGGATCCCCAACTCGAACCAAGGGTCACGCCAGATATCCGTGATAAACGCTTTTGCCGCCAGAACAGACGCCCATCGTATCAAGCCTCACCTTCTCCGAGGTGTCTCTAATCCGTATCGACCGCTGATGGAACTCTTTCCCACCTTGTCCAACATAATGGTGACCTCGCATGGCCTCCCATACAATGCCTCATATGGTGCCATCTGTGATACCTCGCCCCAGAATCAAGCAGTCAGAAGAATTCCACTAAGGGCACCGGCTTCCTATACCCTTAAGACTCCAGACGATGTCATAGCCGCCCTCTAACACCGTATATAATCCTCCTCGATCGACCATCCGTCTCGAGGGTGGAAAGTCGCACTCATCACAACCCGCAGGCTCATACTTTGAAACTCTTCCAAAGTGCGCCGTAAACCCTGATCCGTATCCGACACCATGGATACCGGTAATTATGTAACGGACTATCTCTCGAATGTACAACCTGTAGAATCTCTCCAATGTGAAGGTCATCCACACGGCTAGAAAATGTGCCGACTTCGTGAGCCGGTCCACTATCACCCATACCGCGGGCCATGCCTCGCTACGTCCGCGGGCAGCGGGTCACAAAGTCCATCATGACGCGTTCCCACTTCCACTCACCCACTCAATGGCCGGCAATTTCGCCGCTTCCTAGCGCTTAAATTTCTTTAACCTCGCCGACATGTGAGATATCGTCAACAAAGTCCCCACGCGGTCTCTTCATCCCACTCCACGCACGACGATCAAGATCCTAGTATATCTTCGTACACCGACGCATCAAGTAAAATCAAGAGCAAGAAACTCCCGAGAATCTCCTCTCTCAACCTGGCCAATCGGGAAACCACTACCCGTCCCCTATCGAAGACTACCATCCGCGTTGAACTGGCCCAGCCTCGTCACCCGTGCACTGACCGTACTCGCTCCCGATGGACATCATCTCTCGTCCCTCACAACGGGACTCAATCAATCTACTTAACAAAGACTACAGAAGCCCACTAAACTCCCCTGGGGCGCACTCGAGCCATTACTGCATCGCACTCTAAACCGTCCCACGCTCTGAGCATCCGCCACTCCCTGAAGTTATACCAGCCAACGCTCCTCGTGACTTCCGACCGAGTGTATCGCCACACATTCGCCTTTTACCGGATGGTAATGCAAAGTGAAGTCATAACCTCTAGAACCTTATCCATCACGCTACTCATATCGAAGGTCCCACAAGGTGAAAATATACTTCGACTTTATTACTTAGACACTGAAGCCTTCGCCGATAAGTAAGGGCGCCAAATCTTCAAGGCGAAGACTACTACGCCAACCCATGTCATGTGTAATTTCGTCGTGATTCTTCAACCGACAGAACCAGATAGGCTACTACCCTCCCGATCGCATCAAACATCCCAATTCGCCTCGAGGCATCACAATATACCGTGTACCTCTCGTCTCGTCCGGACTATCAAGATGGAGCTGAAGTAAGTCTCCTTCTTCAACTCCGAACGCTTCCTCGTGACGGTCATCCCACTCAAAATCACCTCCTTCCAATGAACCCAATATGTGTGTCGCTTATCCTCGAGAAATCCTTAATGAATCTCCGTAATACCCAAATAATCCTAAAGAACATGCATTTCAAGCACCGACATTTCCTCTCCCAACTCATCATCGCCTCAACCTTCTGGTCGACCGGACCATGTCGACACCACGTGGTCCCAAAATCTCACCCCAAGAAGCCGGTCCTCACTTACCGAACTCGCATACCGATGGTCTCTCAACAATTGTAAAACGATCCTCAAGTGATACCATGTCTCACTCGACCGGAGCATCAAGATGTCATCCACTAAGACTACGACAACCGGACGGATATGGTCGGAATACCATTTATGAGATCCATGAATGCCGCTACGTGATTCACAACCAAAAGGGTATCACCGTGAACCTCGTAAGTGCCCATAACGCAGCCCTAAACGCCGCCTTAGGGGATATTCCATTTCCCTAACCTCCTACCGATGGTAACCAAGGCGGTTGTCTATTTGGAGTGCATCGCGTTCTCCCAACCGATCAAACAAATCGCCAATCCTCAATTGCATCGATTCTTAATCGTGAACCTGCCTAACCCGCCTAGTCAATGCACGGCTGGTCTGCTCCTTCTTCTCAATAACCTGAGCGCCCCACGGTGAAGTGCTCGATCCGATGAACCCTTATCCACGCCTCCCTCGTGAATCGGACTCGAGTTCCTCGCAACTCAACTCGGTGCCATCCTATGCTAGTCATGTAGATACGGCAATGTGGTGTAACTCGATACCAAAGCCTACAACCCTCTCGTGGAGGTAGTTCGGAAAACATCCACATATTCGCACACTACCTCGAGGTAGATCTAAGTCCGACTTCCCTCGTCCCTGGGGCTCGCTACCAACCCGCGACCGTCTCCCGACACCCGGACTCCTCGTATACCGTCCTGGGCAAACATCGTGTCATCCTCGAAACACACTAGTACCGTCCCGCGTGTAGCAGAACTTCCCACGCCACAATCGATAACGACCCCGTAAGCCGCCGCCCAATCCATCCCTGTGATCGACATCGAACTCGACATGTCCATGATCCTCAGTCCACCGTGAGGAGTCCTCAGATCTCTAACTCGCAACCTCACATATCATCCTTATTCTCTCCCTAATCCCTAGGGAAGAACTCACATACAAAGGCCTCCAAGGTCCCTGTATGTCTCGCCTCTTTTTCCACCAGCATTGTCTTCACTCTCTACCGAATACGTTTGCCTAATCCTAAGAAGGCTGAGGTAATCTCCATACCTCCAACACCTTCTCGACCAGATGAACCAACGGTCTCGCCACCATCTGGATCTCCTCCCCCGTGGAATGCCTGAGGATGATGCGCCCTAAACTCGAGGTTACCAGATCTCCCCCGACCACCGGCTACGCCAGCCGGGTAGCGAGCAATAGCCGCCGCACACCTACAAATTTCAACAAAGCGCCCCGTTTATCAACACCGGTGGTGCTCGACCGCACTCGCGGACACCCTACATCCTCGCCCTCGACTAACCATCTACATATTTGAATTACAACAAGAATCATTAAACTTTACTTCGCCTAATCCAAGAATGCATATGCCAATTACTAATAGACTTGACAACCATGAACTGACCCGTTCATATCCTAGTGGCGCTAAATTCCAACAACTCAATTCATTTGTTTCAATAAAATTCTAAGCTTTCTTATTCATTTCATTATCCAAATTTCTAAGGCCATACCTGAACAAGATCTCACCCCCTTTTCCTATACGTGGACATACCATGCATATAATTTCCTACGCAACAATCGCGCAATCACTATTCCCATATACATTATACCGTGTATATGTCATTCCACGCAATTTGAAACATAAAATCACGCGATCAAAACCTACAACATAAATTACGTATCTCAAAGGGTGTAAATGCAGCCCCAAGACACTATTCATACACGGAATCAGTGTATATTTCAAGTCCCTGCATTCACAAGCAATGCAAGACCATTTATCCAATATATTAAATCATATTTATCAACCAAAATTTTATTTCGAAATTTCATTTTTTTTCAAAATCTTTGTCCCATTTTGCTCGATTTATTTTATTTGATTTTTCAAAAAATTTATTTAAAAAAAAAAATCGAAAAATGCAGATGAACAAGATTCATTTAGTGACTCGTGAACAAAGATCAGTCCAAAAATCGAAGTCAAAGTGAGTCGTGCACCAAACACTAAATCGGTCTAACTCGATCTACCAAAGACGCCCACCGCGCACAAGCATGCCTGCATCACCCAATGGTCGCGTCAAGACCTCGCTGCTGCAGCCGCTACTGGGCTACCGGCCGGGTGGCTCTCACAAGGCCATTCCCCTACGAGCCTCGGCCAGCCGTGCCCTCGCGCGGCCCCCGCGTCCCCCTGCGCCCCAAAGACCTGCCGCCCCGCACAGCGCCCCACGCGCCGCCGTAGCCGTGGCCCGGGCTGGTCGTGTCGCGGCCTCGACACACCAACAAATTTCTAAATTTCTCAACACAATTACACTTTGTGATTGCAATACATTTCGTGAACTGCTTCTTTTCCTAATACAATGAATCAGACAGGTCACACTCAGCAAGAGTCCACAATTTTTCTGCACCTTTTTTTTTTTCATTATAACTTTTTTCACACACTAATTTCTAGCCATCGAAAATACCAAAAAATATATATAAAATTTTTTTTTTTTTTTTTTGAATACCTCAAATAAATTTATAAAAATTTATTTTATTCCATTTTCTTCAAATTTACAAAATTGTAAAACCTTATAAAATAATTTTCTTCACTTACAACCAAATTTATAAAATTTATTTTCTTATTTTCCTTTCTTTCGCTTTAATTATCAGAAACCAAAAAAAAATTTCTCCACCTCAAAATTTTTTTTTCTTTTTTTCATTTCTCAATAAACTAAATAAATTACTAAATATTTATTTTATTTACTTTTCTTGTTCCAATTTTACCACCTGTAAACTCTAAAATTTTCTAACACATCACTGTTTTCTCCTACAAAGAATTTACTAAGCACACACAAACAATCTTAACACATTCAACATGGCATACACACCATTCACACAACCATTCATCAATTCACATGATCACACAACAAAATTTTCAAATCACGCAAAACACACCAAACACATGCATGCGGTGTCCTAGTTTTGCCCCTTGATTTCCTAGGTAATCTCATACCTAAACTCAACATCGAACCACACCTAGTGATGATGTTCTTACACGACTATGGCCTAAGCCCAAGCCCTCAATCTCTAGGTTTTGATATACCTATACTCTACATCAAACCACCTAGTGGTGATGGATACCCAAACCCGAGCCCCAGGTATTTCGTGATACCCAAGCCTCCGATACCAAGTTGTGGACGCCCCAAATCCCGGGGTCCATCGACACCACAACCCACGCGAAAGACTTTCATGAATGTTCTGCAGACCACATTCATTTAAAACGGCGTAGTCTCCTTTGTACTGGGAGTTTCACCCTTAGTACATAACCTCAGATATAAATACATGTCCCAATAACTAAGAACAATCCATATATAGAACTACTTACTCGGGCTCCATAAACCAATACTCATCCTAATACCCCAACTATATACACGCTTCAAGAGTTAATGATTTACTTTATACAACACATATATTAAAAATGAAAAACATTCTAATACATGTGGTTATTACTCCAATGAACCCAAAGCCACAACCCTACTTTCTTCTCAACCTGCTTCGATAGTTTATTTCGCCTCTCGCAGACGCCCCAGACTGCAGAAAATAATGATCCCTGACAGTACGAACTAACGTCGCATAATCACCCTAAGTGGGCTACTTCCACCTAAGTGCATATGCAATGCTCCAATGAAAACATACATCCAAGTAAATGAGCGATCCTAATTCGAATGTCTACATAATCAACTCATATACTCCGAGTCCTCACACTAACTCCCTCACACTCAGCTTTAAGCCACGTATGAGAAACATTATTTTCAACAAAGATATTTGTTTATATATTTTTATATGTGGACAACCCTCCAATATAATTATTATTTTGGACCATTCGAAGATCTTTTAGTGGACAACCCTCCGATGTATATCAATCGGGCCGACTCGACGATTGATATTTTATAATGACACCTTCCATGAATTTTTATCGATATCAACCCCTCCGAAAACCATTCTTCTCAAGAATCACCTCATGCACTCACTCCACTATTTGGTACACTTCAACAAGATACTTTAAACGATGATGCCAATTCCATAAAATTTTATAAAACATGCAATTATATAATCATGCATATATTCACATAATTTAAATCACACAAACATGTCATGTAATTTCACAATTCATTTACATCAAAATTAGCTCACATGGGCTAATGATCAAACACGAGCAACTCGATTTGAATTACTCAACCAAACACATTATTTCACAGTACTATTTTTTGCTGGGAATAGTGAAACCCTCGTTACTATTCCCTAAGAACAGCCCCGATCATCTGCTCAATTTAGTGAACCCGAAATTCAGATCGCCATTTCCGGCCCTATGCATATCACAATACAATTTGTTGCACAATTTATACAATTAACACTCCCCAAACAAACTTCACCTGGCCACGGCTACACAAATCGGGTTTCAAAATCTTCTAATAATCCTGCTCCAAGATTCGTGGGACCCATCGCACCACTCACGTACCTCAATTAACCTCAAACATCATAAATACACTTAAATAAAGTGTAAAACTCAGGATAAATCCCTCTACCTCACTGAAAGTTTGTCAAACCCAAGAACCGCGCCCACGCGTCGCTTCCTCGCCGCAGAACGCTTTGCTTGTCCCGACGATTCGACTGTCTGATCTCCAGAAATCTGTAGAGCAGTGATAGTCCTTCTTTCTAAAAATGACAAATCGGGTTATCGGATCTCTTCCTATTTTTCCACGGCTGGTCTTCATTTTGTACAGCACTATTTACAATTTTGGCATATTATCATTTAAACTTTTCTATTAATGACATCTATGTCCCTTCTTTTTCGCCAATTTACCTATCTTCGCCATCCATTTTCATCATTTACTCATGCCAATTATGGTACATGAGTACGTGTTATATGTGATTCACAATATCAGCCCATCTATCAGCACCCAGGTAGCAAAATGTCACTCGAGATCGGGTCAATTGACGAATTACTGTTACATTTGCGAACGATTCCACGGCGAAATCCCGGATCCCAGAATGGGCTTGACTTTAACTCCGAACACTAACAAACACACTGCTTCAGAAATACTCACCTACAATTGCTTCATTTGTCACCACTCACACACCAAGGAGCACCACTGAACCGTTCCTTTCAGAATATGATGGTCGAACAAGCCAATGTCAGGCCAATACGCTACCAACCAACGCCTATCATGCAAGAACACATATAACCTTAATCGAGAAACCGGTCCTAACCTCTCCCGAAGGCAATCCTCCAAGATATCCCTCCCGCCGCACAAAGAACAGCAATGCATGGGTCCTCATCCCAACCACAGCCACCACCATCCTCATCTCCAGCTAAGCAAGCTATTCTAAATCTGAGCAAGGTGGTAAGAAATTTTGTAGAGGAGCAGAAGGCCATCAATGTGCAGCTGAATAAGAGAATTGATAATGTGGAAAGCTCCTTGAACAAAAAAATAGATGGACTCCAAAATGATCTTAATCAGAAAATAGATAACCTGCAATACTCCATCACAAGGCTCACCAACCAAATGATGCAGAACAAGGAAACTCCCTTCCCGTACACAACCCAATCCTGTGGGAGTGCACAATTCAAGCTTTTCTAATCGAACCCGGCCCAGATGACTGGCAGGCACTGGTCAACTGAGAAGTGGTAAGCAACATTAGCTAGTGCCTATAAATTGCTGAGGAGAACAAGGAAGCAGTGAAGCTGGTTTTCGAATGATATAATTATGAAAAAGATGATCTCATTAAGAGTAGTGCCTCCCATTTCCTTAAGCATTAAAAGGTAAGAAAAAGGCCTCCAATCATACTGAAATTTTAGAGGTGTTAAGGCAAGTAAAGGTCAATATCCCACTGCTAGACATGATTAAACAGGTTCCAACTTATGCCAAATTTTTAAAGGATCTGTGCATAGTGAAAAGATGATTAAATGTTGATAAGAAGGCCTTCTTGACAAAGGTCACTAACATCCACATGTCCTGTGAAATACAGATCAGAATCTCTACCATTTCGCTGAACATCTGAGAACTTCAGGTGGACAACGACAGGATTAGATTCAAAGGTCAACTGCTTACCATACTCAATGTACAAGCAATTAGGTTTAGGGGAATTAAAGCCTACCACCATTACCTTATCTTTAGCCGATAGATCCGTGAAAATACCTAAAGGCATAATTAAAGATGTTTTGGTGAAGGTGGATAAATTTTACTATCCGGTAGACTTCGTCGTCCTTGATATAGAGCCGGTGGCAGAAGGTACTAATCATGTACCTATCATACTTGGGAGGCCATTTTTGGCCACATCAATGCCATTATCACTGCCTAATGTGAAGTCATGCAACTCACGGGCAACATGACATTGGAGCTCAACATCTTCAATCTAAGCAAGAACACAAATCAATGGAGCACAGCCGATGAAGTCCGCCCGATTAGCCTAGGGTGCGTGAAAACACAAGGCTCACAAACCGCAAAGAGAATTGATGAAGAACAATGAAGTGTTTGATGGAGAATCCAAGCAGCTCGCCACTCCTCCAACACCACTCCATTCCCCCAGTTCACCCGTAAGGCAAAGCGCTAAAACAAAAAGGCATAGCCAAAATTCACGCAACTCACCTCACAAACATGGAGGACTTTCCTCCTTGATCCTTCATGAACCTGAAGGGCAACCTGAGTAGAGTGGTTTCAAGAATTTATGTCACCCAATTTTTTTGTGGTCTTATTGCTTACTTTAAGTTTAATTTGTAGTTTTACATAATTTTCTTAATTTTAGATTTGTTTTCTTTGTAAATTTTCTTACTTTCTTATGTCTATACTCATAATTTTTGGTAATGTGTTTTGCGTTGTAGCAAGCCTCCAGTTTACATCACACAGCCTCACGCCCATGCAGAGGATGATGATAACACCAATTACAACATTGAGAGGTAACATTTCCTAGCTTTTCCCAATCCTGAGCTTCCCATTATGACATGAGATATTTATTTAGAGACAATGTGGAACAAGTGACTTTCTTAATATTTTTGTTTGAAGATTATGTGTTTTTTTTTTGTAAGATTAACACTTTGTTAGTTGTTTTTGGAGCTTTGAGTTTATAATATAGTTTTTTGTAGTTTAAAAAGAGAATATATATCTTTTATGATAACATATAATCACTTTATACTGTAAATGGAATCCTTTTTTTTTTTGTATTTCTTACTTAATCAGTTTGGTACTGTTACAACCAATATAAGTTTAATGTCAGATTGTTTCAGGCTACTATTGATGATTTGCTAAATTTTAAGCTAACTTTTTTCTTCCGTCTAGGCTAACATAACATATTGTTTCACAGAGTTTAAAACGCTGAACCTCCAATCATAAAATGATCTTAGTTTACTTACTACCTCACTAGAAGATGAACTACAGTCACCATGCCAATGAGCCTCCCAAGAAAAGAGAAAAACAAAACAAAAATGAAGAAAGAAAAAGAAAATGAAAATTGATGATGGCCTACTTAAACTGAGCATTAATACATGAAGAGCTTGATAAATGATTGTCCCACATTTAGATTTTTGTCTGTAAAAATTTGCGAGACAACATTAAATATTTGTATCGTTAACCATCATGAGTTTCATGACAAAACCATTTCGCTTTTTTTTTTATCAACATTTTTTCCAATAACAAAATATTATCAGCAACCCAAAGATTTGCTGCCAAAACAAACATTAGTTGTATAGAATGATTAGATTACTCAATGACTGAAATGGCACAGTAATCTTAAACAATGACTTTACTGTTCCAAAGTTTTTCAATAGATATTTTTCACTAATGAACTTTTCTACAATGATTATTTTGATAAATGAAATGATTTTGAAAGGTCACATTGACAAAGATTTTGAAGGACTTTATTAAGATCACACTTTTACTAATGTCTATTCATTTTTATTAAATATCCATTGTTTTCTCAACATTTTTATTTTCAGATAATTATATATAACTATTTAGTTGAACATAAATTGAATTCATATTTATAATGATTAAATTTGACTTTCTGGTTATTTCAATCCAAATTGTAAAAAACTCTTTATACACACTATAATTAATTTCAATTTGAAACTGCTTGATAAAACACATTGGTACTGATGAGATCACACTAGTGGTTAGGGAGTTCCAAATCATGCCAATATAGTCTTCATGATAAACACATGATGGTCAAACCCACTGATAAAAAAGAACAACATAGTCAGGTATAAAACAAAAGGAAAAAAACAGGTAATTGAACACCAAATCAATAAGCACATCACATCACATCCGTATATCTGTCCTGTTAATGATCCTTTCTAGCCTTTGAAACTGTGACTATTTAGTCCTGAACAGCTGATCTCTTCCACTCACCACACTTCTCTGACTCTAGGTAATCAACCACTGCGCCAAGATGTCCTTCTGTGAGATCAGATCCTCACTCCAATTTTTCTTTCAACATTCATTAACCATAAACATGAAAACACAAACATCTGTTATTGATCACACTATATCTCCAACACCTTCCACAAGTGAGAAAAGATAAAAACAACAAGTTCTAAAAGAATAAACTATCTGAATCAATATAATATATTAAACATAATCTTAAATCTTTAGCAATAACGATGATTTGGTGAACCAGATGGTCTATAATTTTGATCCCACAATATCCTTCATAACGGTTTAAGCTCACAAACATGGATCTTAATTGACTGGCAGAACGCCACAGAAGTTGATGAATAAACATCAATTTGCAACCAAATGCTACTGTTACTTTTTAAAGTCATTGAGAGTTTAACAAACAACTAGACATTGATCCATCTCACTACCACTGTTGAAGATAATGTCAGATTTGTTTTACTTTACTGTAATGATAGCACGCTTTAAAATGAAGTCAAATATCACAGCAAAGAACAACTAGAGGTTATTAAAATTATTGAACTGAAAAACTGAGAATTTATGTGCCTTTAATTTGTCAATTATGTAATAAAAAAATATATTCTTTTAAAATAGAACACTCAAAATAAATGATCTCATTTTTGAAGATTTTGAATTTCTATGAATGGGAAAATTATAAACTCAAAAGATGAAAATTACTTTGACCATATATCAAGGGAATTAAAACTTAAACCAAAATAAAATTTAATCTTATGAGGTAAAATATCAGAATTAAATATTTTTAGTTCATAAAAAAATGATAAAAATCTGAACAATTATTAATAATGTTTATTTATTATCTATGATGTGGACTATTATTTTATTTGATTAATAGCTAACATAATAATTATAAGACAAAAATAATGATGATGTTTTGGTAGATATTTAACTTTTAATGATTTTACAATAATTTTTTAATTATTTATAACCTTGAATTGGCCTGAAAGATAGACCATGATTGAGCTGTAAAACATGCACAAAAACAACAGTTAGTAGCAGTTGTATAACCTTATATAATAACTTATAATTTTTACAGATCTGAATTAATTTTAAAATATGAGTGATATTGTTTTTAGTTGAGATATTATGATATATATATATATATATATATTAAGTTATAATATTTAATATTTTATGATATAATTCTATTATTTTGCTCTTAACAACTAATAATTTTAGTAGATCAATGATTAATAATTAAAGTATATGTTAAAATTTAAAAAAACAATTTAATAAATAATTAAATATTGTATTATCTGATTTTGTTATTTTGACTTTACAAAATCACTAATATTTTGAAACATTGATGCAATATTTATCAAAAAACTTTAGATGGGATATGTACTATTGTACTTTGTGTGGTAACTATATTTTGTTTTATAGTTAAATATTGTTGATAACTTAAAAATTAAAATGAATTTATTATTTTAGAAAATATATGGTGAATGTATAAAACATTTTAGTTTAACAAATATTTATTATTTATGGTTATGGTTCCATGATTTGTTTCCAATGGTCTTGTACTACTTTTGGTGAAGGCCCAACATTAATAATGAATGATTATATTTAGTCCCTTAACAACAAAATTTGTTTAATAATAATTTATAGATAGAGATGATATATATGATATATATATATATATATATATTATAATATAATATAACATAAATTATTAATATGATCTTGAAAATAGATAGTTTAATAGTCTTTATTGATAACTTTTTTTTTTCAACAACTATTTAATTTTTTTAATAACATGATTTAATGTTCTAAAATTACACCAAGTATGGTAAGTTGCATAAAAATTAATAAATTTTAATTCAATATTGTAATCAAATGATTTTTTAAACTTAATTTGTTAGTTTTAATTTTTAAAATTAAATAATACTTAAATGATAGAATGACATTTTCAATAAAAAAAATAATTCAACTCATTTAAATAATATTATCGTTTTTGTGAATAATATGATATATATATATATATATATATATATGTATAGCATATATATATATATATATGATATGATATATATAATATATATGATATGATATATGATATATATATATATATATATATATAATAAATTTGTTAATTAAAAGATACAATTGAAAACAATTGTATATTTATCACAAAAATCTATCCAAATATTTAAAAAAATCCAAAATGAAATAGATAATTACAAAAATACTTTTATGGAATAAGTTATAATTTTCTTTTTATCTTTAATAACTAAATGCTTAAAAATGTATGATAATAGTTAAAGATAAACATATATAATAATTTAAAGGACTAAAATATAAAATAAAAAATGAATCAGATTTTTATCATTAAAATCTATCCAATATTAGAAAAATATTTAATAATAAATAGATAACATGTATGATTTACTTTATGAAGAAAGATAACTTTTAATTTGAATAACTAGAATGTTTAAAATGTATGATAATAGGTTAAAGATAATGTTCTATTTAAACATTAAAATTAAAATCGTCAGTTTTTGTTAATCAGTGATGATACTTATTAATTATTAAATTTATATAATAATAATAATTTTAAAAATTTAGTCTTAAATTTCTAAATTTGAAATTTTAAATAAAAATTTAAAACATAAATGAAATATGTATTCAAAAGTCTCTTCATATACAAAAACTCTAGAACAATTAGTTATCGTAATTACTACAAACATTTTTATTTAAATTGTTTGCTTATAATTATTTTTTAAAAATAAATTAATTGATTATAACTAAAGATAATGAATATTATTAAAAAAATATAATTTCTTAAAGTAAGAAATTTAAAATTTTAAAATTTATTAAGAAATATATCCAAGTTTTAAAAACCATACTTATTTTTTTTTTATTATATATTGTTTTTTTACATCAATATATAAAATAATTATTTAAAGGAACTAATTTTTATTATTCTATAACAAAGATATTATTTACAAATTTATAATATTTCATTTTTAAGATAATTATATATCTCTATAGGTTTCAATTTTATATCATTTAATATTTCACAGATTTAAATTAAATGAAAATATATATATATATGATATATATATGATATATATATATAGATATATATATATTTCCATACCTACATTATATTATTTTATAAGATCTATATTAATTTTCTATTAATATTTCATAATATTTAGAATAATTATATTATCTTATTTAATGCAATAATTTAAATGAATATATTTATTTTGATGTACCCAATTGTAAGAAATAATGACATGTGTAATGATTCTGTAAGATTTAGTATGAAATATTTTCTACTAAAATTATCAGTATTTTCTATGTAAAATGACAGATGCTTTTTATCATAAAATAATATGAGAAAATAAAAGTTTTCCCACCATCTCTTTTAGTGATGAAATTCTTCAAGTTTGTCACCAAAAGTTTTCTAAAAATTATTGATGAGTGACAAAAGTTGCACTTGATTATGAAAAGCCACTTTTGAGATAATGATGAATTTGATCCCTTAAACTTTCATCTAATAATAACATGTTTTCAGAAGACTATCCATGTACACGCTTAAAGTCTTTATGCCTCACGCCTCTAAGCCAACCCGGTTAAAGAACACCATCAGCGCGCCACTGTTACAGTGAGGTTCAGCACATAGTTTATTGTAGGTGCCTTGTTCAAGTCATTTCAAACCGAATGAAACCCGAAGATCAGGTCAAAACCCACAAGACTGACGCCTAAGCCTTAATTGGTCGAGTCATCTGCAGGGATCTCCCTACATGGACTCTCGTAGTTGATTCTCAAGATTACACTCCAACATAAAAAGACTATGATCAAGATATGTCCCTGACTATTTGTAGTTCAATATAATGAGTGAAGATTGGTCAGTGTGGCAATGGTGAATATTGTTGAAACCATCACATATAAACAATTAGATTTTAAACTGTAGGTTGGATTCTTCATATAATAGAACTCCTTGATGTCTTAACTTTATAATCCACTTCAGGATGGTTATTTGGCAGGTCAAGCGATTCTCATCGGTGGCTTTAGCAATGATCTTAGTCCATATACTTTAAAATTTCACTTGTAACGGTTTCGATGAGCTTGCATGCTCTCTTCTTTCTTCTTTCAGCCATGAGGAATCATGTCGCCAGTGTGGAGTGATTTAAAGGTCAAAAAGGCCATTTGTTCATTATTATGAGTTTTATTAATATAGTAAGGTTTGGTCCTGACCTGACCAACCCCAACATTTTACATGGGCGTCCCATAATTTAATTAATCTTCATTTGTGGTTGACTTAGTTTTGTGGCAGATAATGCTGAACTGGTTTGAAATTGGCATCCGGCTAATTGTGAGGAATTCCAGTTTGACCCCATTAACCCAAAACTTTAAGGAAATAATATAATAATGAACCCAGATTATGGCGCTGGGAACTTTCAGATTAAGGAAAATGTTTTCCCAGATTTTTCTTGTTATTCATCAACTTCATTTATTTCCTTTGTTGATTTTCCTATCATCTTTCTGTATTATAGTATTTGAGGGCATCTTATTTCGCTTAATGAGCACCACATAAGCTCAAATGAAATCTCAGAATCCAGCTCGATTTTTCTCTCTTCGCTAGAATATAGAGCACACCCATGGAGTTTTCCTCGCTTTTTCTTCTTTCTCCTTCATTCTTCCTCATTTTCCATTTTAACTACAAAACACCTCTTCGGACATAATTTTTGAACTGATGATTGGCCATTGGACTGCTTTCACTCTTGAAATAAGAGGGTCGGACTAGTGGTTTATGTGAATCATTATTCTCTTACTTAACGTAAGTTTTTATCACATTTATGTTTCCACCTCTCATTCTAGGTTTAAATTTTTAAATGTACCTGATTAACCCGTATTGTAAAGTTTTTGCGCTCAATGACGCTTATCATAGATCCAACAAGATCATTAATCATTTTCTGTTAGTTAATCAGAGGAAGTGGTTTAGTAGATATGTTCCCACCTAATAGTATATTGATGATTCAATGTTGTTATTTCAAAAGGAAAAATTATTGGGTGGTTCGGGCTTTTTTATAGTCAGTCGAAGATCCTGCTCGAAATGACTATAGTCATCCTCCCCAACGCGAGAAAAGGACCGAGACCTCTCGCCACCCTAGACCTCAAACCTGGCTCAATGCTTCAAGGAGTTCTTTATATTTATTTCAATCTATTTTGGCTTTCAACCATCAACTTCTGCATCAAAACCTCAAATCCAAACTGGACTCAGAACATACTAGCCTTAATCAGCAACTATTTGACACTTGTAAGAAACCATCCCTGTTCGATCCCATTAATATGACTGATAGTTAAGTACTTATTGAAGAGATAAATTTAGGTTATAAATTTTGTTGATTCCACACCATCAGTTATCAGCTTAATCATTTCTAGATTTTTTTTTTTCTTTCTTTTGTTTATGATTAAAGCGTGTTGGATCCTAACCAAACTTCTGTTAACTTGACGCTGTTTTTCATTTCGGGCTCAACCTCAATGGAACTGGTAATTTTTCTAGAATTTACTTTTTTGCCTTGATCTAATTTCACTGAATTACTGACCGTCCATCGCCGCTTAGCCAATGATTCTCAGATATGTTTTTAAAGCCTTGAAATGAACATGGTCGATCACGTTATAATATCTTGATCATTATTTGGTACAGCAATTGAAGTCATTGAACTCAGATGACTCTTACATCGAATGGCTCCTAATGATAGCGCTGGCACCTTGAAAGGAGTCGGGATTACTGCTTCAGAACATCTTGTAACCTCTCTGAGTGAATCATATGAACCATCTGAGAAACATGAAGATAACTCCACTTGAGGTAAATTTATTAATTAATATTATTGGAACCACAATTTCTTAGATTATTTGATGTATATCTAGTATATTGAACCTTACTTAAGTAACCATCCTGGTGATAAACAGAGTGTGATCTGCAAGTAATCCCACCCAATTAATTTTGAACATTTTTAATTATGAGGTTTCACTAATTTGAGAATAATGAATCCATTAAAAAAGATATTGAGACTTAATCATAGAGGGAATTTTGGCTCCACCATTTAAGTGTAGAGGTACCAATTATTTTGAGAGAGTCATTATCGTTTCGCCTGATGAAAAAGTAAATGGCACTTTCCAGCCTTAAGATGGTCGTGAAGTACTAAGAAGGAAAAATAGTCAAATCTTAAAGAAGATCAATTCCTACAAGTAGCTCTTCAGACCTATTGTCTAGAGATAAAAGTGTGATAATTGGAGAGTACAATGTGTGGTGTTAATAGAAATCCACACTAATTTACTTTTAGACAATTCCAATGTTCATGTCCTATGATCACTTGATATTTTTATCGTAAACTACAGAAAGTATATCATAACACTGCTTTTCATCTAATACATTTTTAAATTCTAAGAACTTCCTTCAACTATAATAGAATTTTTGTTTCTTTGATTCATTTTACTTTAGAAAGTTAACCACTATGGAACATAGTGGTTTACTGCTGATGATTTTGATGCAGGGTAGTTAATCTTTAAATTTTCAAAATCAACCCTCGTGGGAATGATCTCTGCGACCAAAATCCACTTTATTACTTGTATGACCTATGCACTTGCCAAATGACTAGAATTAAAACAATTTTGGATAATTATTTTAAGTCATATATTAAAACATGTTTGTTGATGATTCGCGAACAAGCTGGCATCACGCTGGGATCAATGATCCTTCTATGAGTCTAGTAACTCCACTGTTTTATTCGATAAAAACCTGAGCGTTAACAAGGTTTATACACCATTATCGATCGAGTTAAAGTGAAGCTTTAAAGACTAATGATTCACCAAAAGAAAATCTATTTAGCTCGATTATTTTCTTGAACTCAACGTACCTTCAAAATAAGTTTTAACTACGTGAGGCTAAGCAGCCAACGATCTTTATGAAAGCATACTACACATTTTGATATTATCCATCGATCTCACCTGATTCGAAAGGGTATTTCAGCCTCAGAATCTGATTCAGACATTAAAGATCAGGTAAGAGAATCGCTATTGGGATCATTGGTATTGCTTGAGAAATTTGAGGTGCGAGAGTCGTCACAACAACCAAGACAAATCAAGAATAACTGATCAACACGAAAACATTAGGAGTTAATGAATAAAAGGCCCAAAGATGATGAACGGATTTGATTTTCGACAGCGAAATACCAAAATGAGTATTCACCGTGAGGCAACCACCCATGAAGTGCAAATAACTTTTGAGTCGGGAGCCACTGAACCCACCATGTAGGCAGAAGACTGATCTGATATGGCATCCCAGGATGATCCTGAATGATACAACTCAGATTCTCCTAGATCTTAAACACTATGAACTGAACTGGTTAACTCCTGATGATGACTGGTTGCGCTATTCTCTTCCAGAGATGTATGTTAACTGGTTTTGGTTTCCACGCCAGCAGATCGCTTTGATAAATAAGATAGCTGAAGCTTATGCATATATGCCCACTGCCTCACCTCTGAGAGAATAAGGAGAAATTATACCAAGTAGGAGATAATAGTGAAAGTTTGACAATGTTTTATAAAGTGAAGAAACCATAAAGAGGACAATCGGTTTCATGGGATTGATCAACCACCAAAAGAATGATTTTTCTGACATGCAATCAACAGACTTCAAGAATTGATATCCGTACCATTATGGATCAAGAAAGATATCAAGATGCCAATCACTGACAAGATTTGCATGTATGAACTATATGGTCTCAAACCAGACTGAGTAAAAGCAAGAGTGATTTAGTTGAGGAGGTATGCTGGGAGCCAATTAATGACTAAACAATCATGAAAGTTATGAAAGGGACTATAGACTTTAGCAATCAATAAAAGATATACATCAAGGAAATACAAGGGGGAATGGAAGGAGGAGAGAAAATGCATGACCTGAGAGGGACTTCGTCATGAGAGTCCCTATCGCAGGAAGCCTGGCCAGGATGTATGAGAAGCTACACTTCAAGCCTGGTTAATGGTCCTCCTGAACTTTAACAGAATAACCTCAGATTTAGAAACCATGAAAAATTTCCTATGGATGTAGGCTTAGCATGGTCCTAGACCTCATGTGCAATTTTCATCAATGAAGATGCACCACTATGGTCTCCTGGCGGCTGTAACAGTTGAAGTGCCCAAAGAGGCAGAACTGGTACAAAGATGGGGCTAAGATAATGGAGATTAGCTTCCAGCAGAGAGGGTTCGCAGACTAAGAACATTCATAACGTATGTTGAGTTTAAGGAAGATTCCACAAAACAATAATGGTATTTAATAATCATTAAATGCATCTCTAAAGTTAACTGATAATCAAGGTGGCAATTTAACCTTATCAATGGAATCACTAGTGGATTCCTTTCCAAGTGACAAAGAAGAATCCCAAGGACTGTATGGAAATTTATCTAAGGAGTGGCAGAAGACTTCAGAAGAGAAAGGAAGATGAAGACAATGAAATGACTGAGAAGGAAGAGAAAGAAGAAACTGGAAAAGAAAGTGAACATAACAGTTCATAATTGATTGAAGAAAGAAGATAGTTTATGGTGCAATAAGACCAGCTAGCTGAGGAAGAAAAACTACAAAAGAAAGAGGAGGTGAAATTTTTTGTGCATCCTGTTCCCTTCTCTCAGAGGTTGTAGAAATAAAAGATGAATGATCAATTCTCTAAGTTCTTAAACATGTTTAAGAAGATAGAGGTGAATATTCCTTTTACTAAGGCATTGGCTCAAATGCCTCATTCTGCCAAGTTCATGAAAGATATTTTGAGCAAGAAAGGGAAGCTTGATGAAGGAGTGGTGAGCCTATTAGCCACTTGCAGTGCTATGATCTAGAAGAATTTGCCAATGAAGATGCAGGATCCAAGCAGCTTCACCATTCCCTGCACCATAGGGAATTATGAATTTATAAGAGCATTGTGTGACTCTGGGGAAAGTATCAACCCGATGCCACCTTCTGTTGTGACGAGGCTAAGCTTGGGGGAGCTTACTCCTACAACTATAACACTTCAGATAGCAGAGAGAACTATAGCTCATCTAGAGGGAATTGTGAAGATGTACTAATCAAGGTAGGGAAGTTTATTTTCCCTGTGGATTTTGTGGTGATTGATATGGAAGAAGATACACAAGTGTCACTGGCCGTTGTAAAGTGCCATTCCTACCATACGAGCACTGATAGATGTAAATAAATGAGAGCTCACTCAAAGTGGGTAAAGAAGCAAAGTACACTTCAATCCGACCGAGCTTGAAACACTGTTTTCGACTATATGTTGATCAGAAGAATGTAGAACAAGAATTCCCATCACCCCGAATTGATCTATGATTGTAAAATTCATAATTCAATGAATGAGAATGAGATGAATTTCTAGTATATTGAGGCTCATGATGTTGAATATCTAAATTCCAGATTTGAAATTAAAGAAACAGTAATCAATCTAAAAGAAATCAGTGCAGTAAAGTCAAACAGTAGGGAAGAGAAGGAACAAGAAGTAGAAAAGAGTTCTGAAGAGTTAATTCTGAAGAAATTACCCAAACACTTGAAATATGTTTTGGGGAGTTGAAAAGCACGCCTTATAATCATAGCAATGATTCTGACATAAGAAATGAGCGTAAACTCGATCATAATTCTCAAAATATAAAGAAGTCATACTGTCAAGAGAAGACTCAAAGAGGTCATCTTTCCACTTAATAGATAACCTCGGGAGAGACAAAACATTAATTTGAAAACACAGATAAGACCTAACCTTATGATATGAAGTCATTGTGAATGAGGTATTAAAATGGTCGAATGCAAGATTTATCTATATAATCTCAGACAACCCTTGGGTGAGCCCAATTCATATGGTTCCCAAAAAGGGTGGATTCACAGTCATCAAAAATGAGAAAAATAAACTGATTCCAACAAGAACTGTGTCAGGATGGAGGGTGTGCATTGATTATACAAATTAACACAGTGGAATCAAAAAAGGAGACGATGCACCTTTATGATCAATACGATGAAATGTCAGACACCTCACTTATTTGATGAGTTATCTGGCTATAATCAAATCACATAACCCCGATAATTTAAGAAGACTACTTTTTACATGTCCTTATGACACCTTTCGCTTTTGTAAGGATGTCATTTCGATTATAATGCTTCTCGCTAATCTTCCAAAGGTGTCTAATGTCCATATTCTCATATTTAGTGGAAGAGTTAAGTAAATTTTTATGGATGACTTCTCAATATATATGGATCTAGTTTCCTTTGAAAGTATTGCTCAAAATTTTAGATATTATACTTATATGCTAAGACAAGAATTTAGCTCTAAATTGGGAAAAATATTATTTCATTTATGAATGTATGAATTGTCTTTGGGGCATAAAATTTCATACCAATGGTTAATTCGCTTACGTTTGACTGAACTCTATGCCACCCTAATGTTAATTATGAATGATAAGTTTTTTAGGACATGCTAAATTTTACATAAGATTTATCAAAGACTTCTCAAAAATTTCCAAACCATTATGCAGACTGTTAGAGAAAGATGCCAAGTTTGAGTTTAATGACTTCGTTTGTCTCAGACATTTAAAGAAATAAAATCCGTGATTGTTATACTCCTATCATAGCAACACCGCATCTAACAAAAGAGTTTGAAATCACGTAAGTATGCCATGAATATGCAATGGGAGCATTTTGGGACAAAGAATAGAGAAAATTTTTAGAGCAATATACTATGCCAACAAAACCTTCAATGAGGCACAAGAAAACTATTCAACCACAGAAAATGAGATGCTAGCAATGGTGTTTGCTTCAGGAAAATTTTAATTGGCGATTATTTAATCCAGCGTCATCATAATAAAATCATCAGTGCATCAATTAAGTATCTAATGGCAAAATATGTCAACTGGAAGATCGGTGGGTGTAATTACCACTACAAGAATCGATTTAGAATCAAGACAGAGCGAGCATGTACAGATAACGGATCACTTGTCAAGAATGGAAAGACCTACTAAGAAGGAAAGAGAGACAAAATAAGAAAACTCGATGGCGCCAGTGGTTAAATGGCACCAGATGGCCGATGTTGTTAATTATTAGCTGTGAATCATGTCGATTTCACCACTGCTAGAGTATGAAAGTTAAGAACGATACGCCAGAGTCTAGATATGGGATGAGACCATCGTTATTGTGAAGAGGGCAATCAACCATCAAATTGTAATTTAGAAGATATACAGAATTGATGATTAGCACTACGCGATCACCTGACATGGCACTTCTATAGAGACATAACAATTTAAAATTTCTGAATCAGCTTGATTATAGTCATTTATTCTATACTGCGCGAAATCAAGCAAACACAGATATGTCGGAAGAACAAAATATAACAAAGGAAATGAAATGCCTTCGCATGGATCCCGTAAAAGTAAACTTATAATGAGAAGATTTTGCATCTTTCCCATCCTCATTTGGAAATCAACACATTCTCCTAACTATGGACTATGTATCCAAATGGGTAAAAGCTATAACTTGTCCAAGGAACGGCCAACACCGTAAATGGGTTTATTCAGCAAATATCTTAAGTGTATCTGAGCCCCGCGATAATCATTAGCGCCGAGGAGCTATTTTTGCAAAAATTGTTTGGTAAACCGATGAGTAGATATGGAATCGACGCAGCATGGATCGGGTTTATCACCCTCAATCAAATGGACAAGCACAAATATCCAATAGGGAGATAAAGAACATATTGGAAAAGACAGTAAGCACCAACATGAAAGACTGATCAATCAAGCTAGATAATGCACTGTGGGCTTACAGAACAACTTATAAATCTCCTATTGGAATGTCCCCATACATGTT
The DNA here is from genome assembly GCA_016808115.1 of Tetrastigma voinierianum. NCBI lineage: Eukaryota > Viridiplantae > Streptophyta > Magnoliopsida > Vitales > Vitaceae > Tetrastigma > Tetrastigma voinierianum. The sequence continues at coordinate 109,693 of JAEQBH010004623.1, forward strand.
AGTATTTGGAAAACCTTGTCATCTCCCTCTTAAGCTTGAATGTAAAGCTATGTGGGCTATCAAGAAATTGAATTGTGATTTCAAAGCTGCTAAAGAGAAGAGACTACTCCAAATGAAATGAACTGAAGATAAGAGAATCAGCTCATGATATCATGACCCACAAAAGATAAGACTAAAAAGTGGCATGATCAACAAATTCTGAGGAAAGATTTCAGAGTAGGAAAGCAAGTCCTACTATACAATTCCAAGCTAAAACTTTTTCCAAGAAAACTCAAGTCAAGGTGGAGTGGTCCATACACAGTAGTTGCAGTTACCCCTTTTGGAGCAGTAACACTGAAAACCAATTCTGGAGATGAGTTTAAAGTGAATGGTCAGAAGCTAAAGCATTACTTGGGAGGAAGACCAAATGAAGAACATACCTGCATTTAAGGAATCGAATAACATCAATGGAGAAACATAATCGCAGTTAATATCTAATCAAATAGATGAGATAAAACTGAAAGCTATTGTGGAGGCAACCCAGAATTAATCCAATATTTAAATAAGATTTTATTAATTTAGTAATCTTGACTAAACTTTGAATTTTGGTTAGTTGACTTATTTTATTTTCATGATAACAGTCAGCAAGACAAAGCAGAGGTCAGAGTTGAATGATTTCAACCCAACTGAATATGAGTTTGACTTACAGTATATCACTTTCAGCCATTTTATTCCCTTTAAATGATACATAATAAGCTCGGTAGAGTGGTAGAATATCCTGAGTTAGAAAAACATATATTTTACCACTTTGTCAGATGGGGCTTATGTGATAATTTCTCCAATACAATGAACATATGTTGAGTTGAATGAATTGAATATCTGAGTGTTACTGTTCATGCTTGAATCGAAATTCTTCAATAATATAGATTTGGCATTCACAGCAGAACCCAGATCAGACAGAAAGATAAACAAGAAAATTTCAGCTTTATAGAAGGAACTCCCATCGGTCATGAGATTTAATTATAACACGCGGTACTAACTGGTCTGTACTTTCCCACTGTCGCAGATCGCAGCATGATAGTATGGATAATAATTCAAGATTGATTCTGGCTGTCGACATCAAAATCCCATCGTCGCTGATATATCATGGAAAGTCGCGACATCGAAATTCCAATGTTGCGACATCAATTTAAGTTAATCAGAAAGTGAATGCAATGTTGCGACATTAAATCTCTAATGTCGCGACATCAAAATCCAATGTCACGACATTGCATTGAGTCACTTAGAACACAACTCCAATGTCGCGACATCACAACTCCAGTGTCGCGATATCACAGCGAAAACAACTGATATGATGCCACTTCCGTGGAGATTTTCAAGTCAAATCAAATCTCTCAAACTTTCTAACCCTAACTTTCTCCAATCTCCCTAAAACCAAGCCATGTCGAACCCAAGCTCTCCGACCCTTAATGAAGTCATAGGAAATGTGGTAGAAGAGGTTCTGAGAGAAAAGGCAGAGGAAAGGAACCAAGAACCGGTCGGGTCGGTCGGCCCGAGGAAATAGAGAAGTCGTGGGCGGAAGTTAAGGAGAAGTTGGGCCAACAAAGGAGAAGAGGCTTTCTCAAAGTTAAGCATTCTGCAAAGAAGGGTTATGTTGAAGAGAGGCTTCAAATGTACTGCCTCACCCTTCAAAGAGGAAGTGGAACGAAGAGGTCGGGAAGCATTTGAAAGGCATACGGAACCGTGAAGGAAGGCGCTGGTCAAGGAATTTACGTCAACTCAAGGAAGTGGTAAAGACCTCGACGCGGCGTCGTGGGTAAGATGGACTTTTTGAAAAAAAGGCCATCTCCTAAACCAGGCCCTAACGCGGAGCAAGAACAGAACCAACCTAAAATATCAAGGTCAAAGATCGCTTCAAAAGTCGACGGCACGGTCTCGGGAGGTGTAATGGCAAGGACCACACCATCCTGAACTTTACAAAGACGACCAAAGGACTGAATGAATCATCATAAAGGTTCAATCTTTATCAACTTCAGGTTCGCTCTCAAAGCACATCTCAACTGTAGATAAGGACCACACACTGTGAGTATGCCATTATGTGAATGTGAACTGAATGGGTGGTAATGATCAAGAGTCCGAATTAGACTATGGTTTAGAACAACTTTCAGCACATCCTCAATCACTTTCTGAACTGATCTCTTGCGGTATCATGAGAATAGAAGTAGCAGAAGAGGAAGAGAAGAGCCCGAGAGCCCGAGAGCCTCTCCTCTCACTCTCACTACAATCCTCAAAACTCCAGCAGATGGATCCCTTTTGGGAAAAAGGCCATCTCCCAAATCCTAGGGCTTCGACAAGTGGGGGAGTGCGTGGAATATGAACAACTCTAGAAGAGCCCATGTTTCAAGAGACGCCCCAAAACACTTAACTATCTGGAGACAACGCAGAAGTGACTCAAGACCATCCCACTTACATTGATCAGTGACCTTAGACCAGACCAACAAGGTATGGTTCTACCTTATCAACTATGTGTTCAAGCATTCAAAGCACATCTCAATTATGAGACAAGACCGCGCATTACTACTGTATGCGTTGGTCAAGGGCTATGAACTTGATGTGGGGAAAATTATCCAAGAGTCCATTTTGGACTATGTCGAGAACAACCGTGCAACATCCCCCACCCACTGACCATCCTCTTATATCAGATGGATGGAATAAAGAGTGAGTTATAAGAGAAGAGCCCGAGAGCTCCTCCTCTCACTCTCACTACGCCCTCAAACTCCAAGAGAGGGCTAAGAGGTGAGAGAACCAAAAGAGAAGGTGTTATATATGAGCGCCTCTAGGGAAACAAATTCCTATAAGTAGAGGTTGAAAGAGAAGTTGAAAATGAAGAAAGGGGAGCTTTCGAAGATTACACATAGCAAACCGCTGCCTTCCCCACCACCGCAAGAGACAAGAACTCCCCGTCGAACTCGAAACAAGGGTAAGCAAAGAGCTGAAGCAAAAGAGAGCAGCAGTTCTGAACTACTAATTTTGATGAAGGAGATGAGAGAAGAAATGAGAATAAGAGATGAGTGTACCAAGGAAAAGCTTCGAGGTGTTGGAGATGAAAACTCATCAATGAAAACAGTAAAGAAGAGAGAGACTAGCAAGACTCCTCCAAAGAAAGAGATTATAGTGAAAGAAGAGCCAGTATTAAGGGAGAGTAATCAGGCAGATTTCAAAGAGGGGAGGTTTATCACGATTTATTCAAGATAGATCAAGATGACTGGTTATGAATTTAGTATGAAATGGAACAGAACCCATCTAAGGCAGGTTTTGATGCATCTTCTGCAAAGTTAACACTGATGGACCTATCTAGTATGAGGTATGGAGAGTTAGAGTCCACCTTGAACTACAAGGAGAAACCCGGTGGACAGAGCATTGATCTCGGTGAACTGTAATATGATAAATGTATCAAGTCATGAATTTTGAACAGCCCTGAATCATCTGAGAGGCAGACTTGTTTAACTACAACACACTGACACAAGAGAGTGGTATCTCTTCAAAAAAGGAGAAATTAGCTCAGTTGGTAAACCAGAATCTTCAATCCCTGAATTCACTCCCTCTCGAGCCAACTATAAGTATGAACCAATAAATCTCAAGCCCTCAATGGCTACTCCAGGGCTTCCGTCAGTGTATTCAGGAGTGTACTCTTATCAATATTCCACTCCATGGGTACCCCTACACATGGGCCCGTAGGAAGGGGACAGAGCATGCAATTGAGGAGAGGCTAAACATAGCACTTGGAACTAATGCGTGGTTAGGTCTGTTTCCGCATGCTAAATTGATGAATCCGGTTGCTCCTTGTTCGGACCATTCGCCTATTTTGTTATCGATTGTGGTGAGTCCAAGTTTGTAGATGTTTCGAAGCTTTAAGTTCGAGAATTCTTGGTGCTAAGAAGAGGGTGTGTATGAAGTTGTGGGGGGAGCTTGGCATTGGACACTTGGTAGAAGCCTGCTAGATAGGCTTGCAGCGTGTTCTGTCAACCTGAGTGCTTGGAGTAAGAAATGCTTTGGGTCTTTTCGGTTGGAAATCAAGAAACTGTATCAAGAGCTTGATGGGCTTCGGTTATGTACAAGTGAGGAGGCGGTAAGACGTTCTGCTTCAGAAGGAAGACTATTGGAGGCAACGTGCTAAGAATTTCTGGCTTGGCGGGGGTGACTTGAATACAAAATTTTTCCATGATGCAGCAAGTGTAAGAAGGAAAGCTAATGCTATAGATAAGTTGCGCGATGACCCAGGAATTTGGCATGAAGAGAGACATGAGGTATGCGATATTGCTTTCTCTTATTTTACTAACTTGTTCTTGACCTCGGATGGTGCTTTTGATCTAGTCCTAGATGTAGTGGACTCAAAGTTAAGTGCAGCAGATAATGACATTCTTTTGAAACTTTTCACCAAGGAGGAATGTCACTATGCTCTATTCCAAATGCACCCGATAAGGCCCCGGGATTTTATCAAAAGTTTTGGCATTCTGGATGATGATGTCTATAATACTGTGGTTTCTTGGTTCACATATGAGACTTTTCCAAACTCATTGAATGAGACCTCAGATATTATGTTAATTTTGAAAATGCACCTTGAATGATATTAATGGTAGACCCTTCGACCGGTCTCGCTTGTAATGTTATTATAAATTATAAGACTAGTGCCACTAAAGCTGATTCAGCGTCTATCCAGCTATAAACCAGAATGATACCAGACAATGTTCTTACTGCTTTTGAAATGATTCATGGGATGAGGAGGGAAACTCATGGGCGACAAGGTTTTGCGGCCTTGAAGGTTGACATTAGCAAAGTATATGATAAGGTGAATTGGCAATCCCTAAAGCTCTTGTTGCTTAAATTTGGGTTTAATGCTACATGGGTTCGTTGGATGATGATGTGTGTTGAGAAGGTTAAGTACTCAGTCAAAATTTGTGGTGATTTGGTTGGACCTATTGTACCCAAAAGGGGTCTCCGTCAAGGTGATCCCCTCTCACCTTACTTGTTTATTCTTTGTTCGGAAGGGTTATCAACACTTAATGAAAGAAATGTGTCGCAAGGGAAGCTTCATGGTTTAGAATATGCAGGGGTGCCTCTAGTGTATCTCATTTGCTCTTCGAGGATGATAGCATGTTTTTCTTCAAAGCATCGGTGGAAGAATGTCAAAACATGAAGAGGGTGCTAGCTGAATTTGAACAGGCATCAAGGCAAGCTATCAACTATACAAAGTCCATACTTTTCTTTAGTGGCAATACGTCCTTGGAGTGCAAGCAACTAGTTATGGCTTCACTGGGTGTTTCCTAGGATCTGAATACCACCACTTCTGTCGCTGGATTGACGAAAAAGGCAGTATTTAGCTACTTGAAGAGCAAACTCTGGCAAAGGTCCATGGTGGAGGCAAAGTTTTTCTCAAAGTGGTAGGTGAATGATCAGCACCCAAGATAGACAATACTCATATGATATTCTGTTCTTATTACTGGTCTCGTTGGCTGATGAGCTCAAAAATGCTTAATTTTTTTGTAGATTCAAAGAGGATGGAGGCCATTTTTAGTAACTGAATGGAGTCGCATAAGATGTGTTAACAAGGAAGGTGGAAGACTTGGTTTCTGGAATCTCCATTGCTTCAATTTAGCAATGCTAGGGAAGCATGGTTAGTGTTTTCTAACCGACCCTGATGCTTTGGTTAGTCAAATCTTCATACAACATTTCAAGGGAGGGTTTTGTGAAGCTTACAGGGTAACAAACCCAAAATAATTCATTTCGAGAAGCATCTAGAGCTCCTAGAATTTTCTTAAACAGTTTGGGATAAAGATTAGGACACTCCTCATCTGTGGTAAGAGAAATGGTCAGAGTGACATAACCCCAAGGCTGAGACCCATTTGCAGAGCCGGGGTCGGGTTAAAGGTTACTGTTTTATTTATCCCAGGACACCAAGAGTGGGACGTTGAGTTGTTGTGTAACACCCTAAGATATACCCTAGTCGTTTTCGGCAAGTTTATGGGTATTTTGTAGGTATAATTTGAAATTTTCGTAATTTAAATGCAAAACGTGAAAACTGAGAAACACGGAATTTGTACAAGGTACAAGGGTAAAAGTGGAATTTGTCAAAATGGGACACAAAAGTCATAAGATAATAAGGTTTATATGTCTAAGTGCAAATATGAACAACTTGTGGTGCAAATAGAGGAGAGATGAAGGACCAAAGTGCAATAAAAGGAAACGTAAGTCAATTAATGCATTTTTTATGGCCAAACATGGCTTTATGAAATGAGACCAAATAAGACCAATTTTGTCTCTATTCGGGTATTTTTTTCGAGGTTCATACGTGAACCCGAGAAGAAGAAAATGAAGAAGAAAAAGAAGAAAAGGAAGCCAGTGTCAGGCTGGTTTTTGATATTTATTTGATTTAAGGCGCTGATCTGAACTTGCTTTGAATGGTCAGAAGATGATCAGTGGATCCTGGCACTCCAGGTTTAGTTGAAGACGATCCTGCAACTTTTATGTCTATGTTAGCTGGTAAACCTATTTTGTATAAGATGAGTATGGATTGTATGGATTCTCGGTTTACAAGTGTTTGGCATACATGTTTAGTGTTAGGAAGGAACTTAACATGCAAGTATTTGAGTTAGGTTTGAAACCTAATTAATCCCTATGATTGGTTTTGTCAAGTTAGAAACATACTGGGAGATGTTTTTCTAGAGAATATATGTGTTTTATTGTATTTTTGGCTAGATTTGTAGGAAAAATGACCAAAAACAGCAAATTCTGGGCAAAGTCGAGGGTCCTTCGTAGCGGCTGCAGAGACCTCACACAGTGAATCCCACGCCGTGATGGTACTATAAGGATGACCTTTTCTGACCTTGTGTTCCATTGTGGCAATGAGTTTCCACAGTCAAGTAAGGTTTTCTCCCGGTGGCGGTAAGCCACTTATTCACAAAGATGGAAATGTTGTGTTTTTTGTTTCGCTTGGTTTTTCCATTGTTCAAGACTTGTCTATTGGACTAATAAGATCCCATAAGCGCATGAAAGTATTCATACATGTCCAGAAGGTGCAGAAAAGAGCACCAGATCAGAACTCACGCCTTCTATGGGATTGAACTATTATGGCAAACTGCACATCCCTGGCTGATAAGATGAGAAGCCACCTAACTCCGTTCATCGAAGGTCTTCCAGCCCTGATATCAACGATGATGCGAAGATCTTCCACGCGCGCCAAAGACGATAGCAGATTTGACACTTTCACTGAAAGATACCTTCAATCGTGACTTCAAGACATTTAAGCATCGGATACTTCGCTATATTTCAAGACTTCGCCACACTTCATTCATTACGCTACATCATCGTTATTTCAAGACTTCGCTGCATAATGTTAATCTCAAAGATCGTGACCGTGACCTTCAGCATTTATCAATGGTCCTTACCATTTCTTATTATTATCGGGTCTATAATCCAACAAGCTATAAGGATAAGAGTCCAATAACGAATAAGAGTAAAGAAAATACATATTTCGTCTCCAATGTACTTTCACGTACCTCCGATAAGTATAATTTCTATAGTACCCACGGTACCCTCGTATAACTATGTTCAAGAACCCCAATGAGGTGGATGACAAGTGATGTCCCACGCGAGATCCATAACATACAGTTTGATAACCCAGAGACCGACGGCAGAAGTCAGAATACAGTTATAGTAAGTCTACAGCGCTTAACTTATGGCACCTTGACATTCCATATCGGTTATATGGTCTCACTGTGATGAATTATGTTCATGCATGTGTATACGTATAAGCTATACGCTTCCCCAATTAAACGAAGCTTAGCACGGCTTTAATCCGTAGGTACGTAGAGACGCCCGCGATCTTTCACATTTTGTCGGGCCAAGACACTCAGGTAGGGTTCACCATATGTGTTTCATACTCATATAAATGTAAATGCGCTTTTGCATATATATGTAAATGGAATCAGATCTATTATTGGATGATCAGAAATATCATCACGGGTAGTTTTATTTTTAGATTCGAGATAAGATGAGATGGCATGAAAGATCGCAGACTCAACTGTCTAAATGAAATAAAGAGTCCCACTAGTATCGAGCATCCCGACTAAGCCGGACCCGCCACACCATCGAACTGGATGGCAGCTACATGCTTCCAGGTTAGCACAGAGGGATGCGGCATGAGACACGGTGATCCCAGCCAGAGTGCGAGCATGGTTCTGATCGTCTAATATGGCAATTCATTAAGACGGGGTGCTACTCGGTGAAGCCAGGCTATAGGTTTTGCCACCACCTCCTCTACGGTCCTGCCTCTCAAGGGGCTTGAAATCGGAGCATAATGTGGCAACTACAAGTTCCCCCAAAAGTCAAGTACTTTCTTTGGAGGTTAGGGAAGGGTTGTTTACCCTTACACTATAACTTGCAGACTAGAGGGATCCAAGTGCCTTTATCTTGTGTTCATTGTGAGCACGATGTCGAGAATTTGGCATGTTTCCTGAATATGCCCATTATGTCAAAATTGTTAAGAGGAGGCTGGTTTACAGTTTACTTGATTATCAGAGGTTCTGATGAGCATGATGTTTATTTTGTAGATTTGGCCATGAGGGTCTTTGATGCATCTCAATGATATGCAGGCGAAGAATGTTACAGAGACGTGGGTATTTGGCGTAATCGGAATGCGACGCTCCGGGGTAGGGACTGCGCTTCTGCTCATCAGGTTGTTTCTTCTTCCGTTCAGTTGTTTTATGATTAGGTTAAAGTGAAACCATCCCAACCAAGCGTACATTCTAGGATAGACCAGGTTGCTTCATGTAGGTTTTGGCACCCACCACCTCAAAACTTTCTGAAATGCAATGTTGATACGGCCTTTTTTAATCATGCAAGGATGTGTGGTTTTGGTATGTGTCTCCGGGATGATAAAGGATTTTTTGTGATGGGGAGAATGCAGACTATGCATGGAGTGTTGGCTGTTGAAGAGGGAGAAGCTCTCGGCCTCTTGGATGCGATGCGCTGGGTTCGATCTATGGGATACCGGAGGGTGATATTTGAAGTGGATGCAAAGTCTATCCTAAATTCCATGGCGATGGAACGGACTGATCTTTCGGAGCTTCACTTTATTGTTTCTCTATGTGGGGGGTTACTCAATATGGAGGATGGCTTTTCCCTCAAGTTTGTTAGGAGCCAAGCTAATGGGCTACAATAATAAGTTGGCAAGGGCTTTTGAGCAATCAAGATCTTGTTCAGTCAACTTACTGATCACTTATCTTGAGCTATCACGGTTTGCTTTTTTAGACCATCAATGAAAAACATTTAGCTTGCCTTTCTCCAAAAAAAATAAAAACATCTTAAGATATTAACAAAAATAAAAATAAAAAGGATAAACTGATTATGAATAAAATACATATGAATTGAAGGTATCAATGAATAGATTAATCATTTTGCATCATTAAAATAGAATATATAACATTAATAATTGAAAAAAAATAGATTGATGAGAGTGGACTTTAAAGATTTTAAAACATTTGGATTTTAAAGATTATAAAATATTTTTTGTGTGGATTTCAAAGATTTCGGAGTATTTTGGGAAGATTTTAAAATTTTTTAAGAATATTTTAAAATATAGCTTTTTCCTTTTAAAATATAACTTTTTCTATTATGAAAACAATTTCAGAAAAAAAAAAAAAAAAACAAACAAACCAACAAACGCGCCTAAGTTTCTAGAGAATGCTCACAGGCGCCTGTTGGAGTAAGCATTCCATTTAACCATCCAAGGTGAACTAAAAAAGCAAAGAAGAATTCCCCATGTTTTTTCTTTGTTTTTATTTCTTCCCTTTCATGGAATGTTATTATTATGTTGCGTATAGAAAGTTTTGCATCTTGAAGATATCTTGAACAAACCTACCTTTGGTAAAAGGAACAGCAGCCCAAATCCTAATCAGCGTTGTAGTTGAAATACCCTCTGGTACACCCATCTCCCCCTTCGGATCATTTGAGTCAGGCCTCAGTGGCTTATACTTAACTCTTCCCTTAGCATATTAATTTAAGGCAAGTTAATCCGACAAAGAAATCTCAACCAACTCCAGAATCCAGATAGTAAGCAAGTGGGCATATTATCTACAGGTCCCCCAAAACTGCTGATAATGCAACCCCCCATAAATGGCAAATTCAGTGGGTTACTCCCACAAATGAAGAATAGTAAATAAATGAAATGACAAATGATTGTAAGGATCAAGACATATCTGAACTGTAACTTTGGGAACTCCCACCAGACTAGCCAGATCGGGGGTTGGAGAAACCGATGAAATTGTTTGTGTCACTCTGAGTAGCCAACAAATTCACCCAAATTAAAAAGATAATTATTAAAGGTACATCAATCAGCATCAATACCAAAACTGAAAAGCATGAATCTCTCCTTATGATTCAACAATAAAACCCAATGCTTTGAAGTTTTGTCCCCAACATGTGGATTCCACTGCATCATAACTCATAAGGTTGACCTGATCCACAAGTGATAAGCCTGAAGAAAGCCCAAACCTCTATCACGTGAGCACATTAGCTGTTTAACATAATTTCATGTTAGCTGCCGTGAATTTCCATTTTAATAATTACGCTTCATAATCATCCAACTTCAATCCTACGCCAAACAGAGATCAAACAAGAGAAGTGTTTGTTCAGCAAAAACTGAATCTAAAATACTGCCAACATGGTCTATCCATCTGACTTAGAAACATCATTACCCTGAATCCATGTCCGTTGACAGAAACTTCTGGTTAAGCAGTTCAATAAAATCTGAACAGTTAGAAACATGTTGAGAAGAGATAGAATCCATGACATACAGCTATAATATAATTCTTACGCGATAATTAAGGTAAATCTCTGTCCAACCATCCATCCATGGCCAAGCAAGTTGCCTGAAAAATCTGTAGCTGGCCTGTCAACCTTAACATTATAGCTTTTCACTTCATAATTATAATTCAGATTAATACCTAATTTTCCTAAATAATCAAGTTTGTAAGATTGTATTATCACGATCACATCATGTTTTTAATCCTCCCATGCCCAACATGGACATTAACAACCAAAGAAAGTCTTCAATGATCAAACCATTAAATGGTGATTCAATCAAAGAGGTCACTAACCAAAGACCTCCTTTCAAACCGTTGTGATACCATATTAAACAACCGCTTCCAAAAGCTCAAGTTCTTAGGGTTTAGTGTATGAATCTCACGCCTTAACACCTTGATGCTAATCGGAGATTGAGATATTTAGGATGCATATGGATTTCTCCTTCAGGTGAGGAAGAGTAACAGATGATCACCATCATTTGTAAACTAAACTAGGACCACAACAATGTCCACACAAATCTACGTATAAAACAGATCTGAGACACTCAACTCTTAACACATCCAAACAGGTCCGATTTCCATGCCCTAAAACTGTGGGCAAGGTTGTAATCTGGTATACTGAGTTGGAGAAAGAACAAACACGCCAAAGAACTCCATATCCAAAAGGGTACAAACCCAAAATGGATGCAGAGAAAGCCAAAAAAAATGTCCACATATATGATAGATAAAAGCAGATATACACTGTAGAATGCATAGATAGAAAATAAAATATTTTTATTAAAATCTGAGTGGAGGCCCTGTAAGAAACAAATTCAGGAAACAATACATAAGATTGTGTATGCAGGGGAAAGTGAGATTTTTTTTTTTTTTTTTATTCTCTTAAACTTCCCCATTGAAGAAGAACAAATTGAAGAAAATTGAAAAGAAAAGAAAAGAAAAGAGCATAACCCTTTACTTTTACTGCATCATCCTATACAATGGGATCGAATCCCTCATTGCTCCTATCCAAATTCCCCTTCTTTCTTTTCTTCCCCATCCAACAAAGCCTAATTAGAATTCAAAAGCAAAAGCGATGAATAAAGTAAAAGATAGAACCGCACCCGTGTATGGAATCAATTTTCATTGTCAATGAGTTGTAACTTTGGATCTCTTCTTCGCCTCGCCCGTGGCAATCAACTCATTATCGTAAGAGCAGCGGCTTCATTGCATCCCAATCAACACACCGATCCTGGCAAATCAATCGACATCATCGCCGCCACCGTCGCTGCTTTATGTTCCCCAGCACCTGCAGCGTCAATGCGCTAGGTGTGCTTCAGACCAAAAAGTTGGTCAAGTTCACTAAATACGCCACCGTCGCATTCCCAATCAGCAAAAAATATGATGTGAATCGCCTCGGCTTTCCACCGTGAAAGCCGCCACATTCCCCTCTATGTACAGAGTAAACGGGAGTAGAATCAGAGCCGCCATTGGAGCCATATACAGCAGCAAATTCATTGAGTGAAGCTTCTCAGCCTCTGATGTCAATATTATCCCCTGAATCACAGATTTCAGAGCACGCCCGGCGGTGGATCCAATGCAAATCAAAAATCCAAACAGATGGAACAACGGCTCGCTGTTACTCGCCAGAACGATGCCGAACACCACCGGCAACAGCGCTAAATACACCTCGCCGGTCTCCTTCTTGCAAGTAATCATGAAGGCAAAAATTGCGGTGAAGAAGGGCGTCGTCGCGCCGATGGCCTGATTGAACGACACCGGCTGCATTCTGTGCGAGGTATTTCCGCAAACAACTGAGAAGCAGAAGATGGCGCTAAGGCGAAGATCTTGCGAAACTGACGGTTATATTGCGAATGTGCTGGAGAGGTACGCTTTCCGCCAGTTAATGGCGACGTAGCTGCATCCGGCGATATACGTGAAGCTAATATCGCAGAGTATGATCGGGGCAGGCAGCGCAGCTGATAGAGGCACTGGCGTTATATACATTTATACCGGACAAATACCAAGACGCGATGATCAGAGCCGTCAATACATTCGAGGACAGGTACGATCCAATGGCGAAGCCGCTATTCCGTACACCTCCCGGCGGCGTCGCTGGAATGTCCACCACTTGCTCCGTCGTCTCCAGCCTCGGATTGCTCCCCCTCCTCGTCGTCCATGTTCGTGTTTCCACCATCGCGTCCTCCAAGATGCAACTGAGTAAACCACGCCGGCTTTCTCTCCACCTTTATTTTCGCTCCACAACCAGAGAGAGGATGGTAGAGAGAGAGTCAGAGCGTGTTCGATCTGATTGGAAGGGAGAGGTTGGAGAAGATGACGATGGCGGCGGATAAGATTTTCGATGGTATTGAAGTACCGATGGTGGTTGAATCAACCAACGTATAGGATCAGATCGGTCAAGAGCGTCCCTGACTCAACTGCCGACAGAGAGAGAAAAGCGTGCAAGCGAATATTAAAAAACGTGATGATTCCCCGTGATGCGCAACAATGGAGTCAGAGTGTCGGTATTGATCGTATGTGGTGAACATAGTCTGACGATTTTACTACGATTTTGATATTCTTTTCGAAAATCCAATAATTCAAAAACAAAGAAAAATTACCCACACGTGTGATCAATCAAATGTGGAATCTAATCCTCCAATAAAGAGCCCCAGATTCATATTCCTATATAGTAGGTATTGATGTTCCGTTTGGACTGATAACCTGACATCTCCCCTTTGAATCATCATTATCGTCAAAATTATTGTGATAAGGGCAATACAAAGCTTTAGTTTTAGTTTATAACATGTCCCATTTTGGTTTTTTAATCTTTTTTTTGGTCATTATATCCCTTCATTATGTTGATTATGTCTATCGTTAAATATTGTAAATATGAATAAGTCAAACTAATAAAATCAGAAAGGTTACAGTAATGTTATTATGTCAAAGCTAATAAGAATATTTGAACCTTTAACTGGAATAGTGTAAGAGGATTATATGAATGAACGAAAAGAGGGTATAAGAGCAAAGTGAGAACGTGTACGCAAATCTTAAGCGCATTCAGATAACTTATCCTTAAATTTTATTTTATTTTACTTTAATCTATTTTTTTTTAATATATTTTGGGCTTCAAAAGGCAACAAGAATTATCATACTGGACCCGGTGACCCTTCTTCCCATTTGGTCACACGTCTACTGTTCACACGACGACGCTGCCGCACACGATCTCACATCGACACCCTTCACAATCAACCCACACCAAAGATCATGCTTTACGCTAATCGCTTCACTTTATCTCGACTCATGGACAATATCTCTCGACCGCTTATATATGGGGCGTTAACCAAAAACACTTCTTCATACAAGCTTCCAAACTAATGACAAACTCCCTCAAACTTAACTAAAACATCATTTTAAACTCCAAAATATTCATCGTCGATCCACTTACACATATCTTGTAGCCGCTTCCACAACCATTTCACTCAAACTCATAGACAATACACATTTAATGTTAAGCTATTCCTTGATTGCAGATGACATAAAATAATCCATGAGACATGCCTTACGCTATTCGTGTTTCATTAATCTTATTATTCAAAACGATAAACGTTTTATCACTTTATTTGTATTACGATTTGAAAGCACTTTAATATACTCTTACTTCATTAAAAAAATTCATTTTAATTGTGTAATTTTCCAATAAAATTTAGGGTTCTGAGAAATTTGCGGATAGGAGATTTGGGCCTTTCTAAGCAAGCACATTCACCCACAATTGGGCCATGCCTCGTTCATGGATCAATCAATTTTTAAAAGAAATAAATTAACCGTTTAATAATAAAAGCCAGTTTGATTTCCATGTTCATCAGTTTTTCTATTTTTGTATTACCGTTTTTAATGAATGATGTATAAAAACAATAATAAATTCTTATTAAATTTTGTAAATAGAAAATATCTTAAGATCCATTTAAAACACAATATTTCATTGATAAAATATGATCAAATAATAAAACCGAAGATTAATGGATAATAAATCAATATTAATCATTCATTTTGCTAAAATAAGCCCTTTTTTTTCTCTTAAGACTTAGGTAAGTGGCGATGGTGACCAATGTTTAAACTGGTAATAATTTTTGAAGATTGTTCGTTTGCTTTTAAATTAATACTATCATTAATTTTAAAATTCGAACAAAGAAAATATTTCGTGTTTTTTTTGGTCTTAAAAAAGCCATTTTCCACAAAAATAAGAAATCAATCAGTCACTCAAAATGTACAAGAAGATCAATAATATACACCACACATTTACAACTTATGGGTTTCGGATCGCTGCCTGTTCCGACCCTACTGCTTATTTTTTCAATTCTCAAACTTGTTTCATTTAAAAATTGAACAGATCGACTGAGACAGGAAAATTCCCCAAACTCTCACTCTGCTTACATTTTATTTCTTTGCTTATTTTTAATTAATTTTTTATATTTGCTTTTTATTTTTATTGGCTTTAAAATTAAATAAGTTTTATAAAATAAAAATATTATGAATTTTTAGTAAATTATTTATTAGCATTATATAATAATTATTATATTAAAGTATAAAATAAAATAATAAAAAATTATTTTTAAAATATAATCGAGGCAGCACTTATTATTATTATTTCTCGTGACATATACTGGCTTCATATCGGGCTCATTCGCATCCGCTTCGCCCCGAAACAATTTATTTCTTTTCGCTCACTTTATTTTAATCTAACTTAACCCAAATCATTTCCTAACTTCTTCGACATTTTCGTAAAATCTGCCCCAGGCCACCGGGGACAACTTATCACCTTAAAATCTGAAAAGATTCCTCATTGGCTCGTAATCCGACGAACTTTTTTGGCCATGATTTCGCGAGGTTTAATCTCTAACGTTAATCTCAAGCTTCACATCCGGGAGATGCAGGTAATTTTTTGTGCTCCATAAACCCCATGACACTTATTATTTTTATTTGCATTTGCTATTTTTAAAATTTTCTAATTTTTCTGGTTTTATGAGTAATACCGAACCCATATCAAATTTTCAAAATAAACTCAAACCTGTTAAACTCCAATTAAAATTAAATTAAATACAAGTCATTAAAAACTAGTACTTTAATTTTAACCCAAATAACTACTAATGTCACATCCCTGATTTCACAGATGTTAAAAAATAAATAATTAATACTTAATTTACAGTACTGATCTAATATGGTTTCAAAAATACAGATCGTGTAAGGATAAATCAAAAAACAAACATCACCTTAACTACGTTCGCTAGAATATTATTTTTTCTCAATCTATCTTTTATTTAAATTTTAAATTATTCGTTTATTTCATATTATCTTTTTTGTTTTAATTATTTTTTATATTTAACTCATAAATCCTATTTTAAAAATTATTATCGCTTTACTTTTAAATTCTTTCTATTATCTTTTAAATATTTAACTATAAATATTTGATTAAGCTAGACCTTAAATTTGGGCTATCTTTGCTATTTAAATTTCTCAATTCATTCTCTCATGTTTGCTTGCTCATTCTCAACACAGCCTCGTTCCAAAGTTTTATTCTTTATTATTTTATATATTCATTTTTACTCTTAACATTCATCATTATTTGCTCTTAACATGGCCCTCACTTCATCACTCTCTTTATCACGATATATTTACTTTCTTTCTTTCCTATAGCCATTCCCTCTTCACATGTATATTTACTTTCCATGCATGGCTTTTTTTCCACACTACTCCTCTTATCTACATGTATATTTATTTTCCATGTATATATTTTTTCCAAACATATTTAATACATATACCTTCTGTT
This sequence comes from Tetrastigma voinierianum, assembly GCA_016808115.1. Taxonomy (NCBI): domain Eukaryota; kingdom Viridiplantae; phylum Streptophyta; class Magnoliopsida; order Vitales; family Vitaceae; genus Tetrastigma; species Tetrastigma voinierianum. The sequence goes on from JAEQBH010004623.1 coordinate 126,337, forward strand.
TCTTGATTTCAATTATCATATTGGTTTTTTTCTAAATTATTGGAGAAATATAAACAAATGAGTCAACATGAATTTTCTAATTTTAAATAATATTTATACCATCCTCCATTTTCATTAATTTTAACTTTTCCTTAATACCAGTTTTCAAATAAATATTATTATTATTATTGTAACTTTGTTATCTAGATAAAGAAAATCATTTTCTTTAACTTCAAAATTTAAAAAATTATGTTTCTTTAATTTATATAAAAAAAAATCATCTTCTCTTTAATTTCATAAACTAAAAATTATTTCCTTTAATTTCTTAAAATATTAAATTGTTTTAGTTTTAAAATTATTTTTCAAATTTCGTGAATTTTTAAATAATTTTAAATGTCTAAAAAGTCAAAAAGTATTTTTTTAATTTATAAAATAAAAATATTTTTCTAACTTCAAAATTTTCAAATTTTATTTTCTTTTAATTTCTACAAAATCAAAGATTATTTTTTTTTTAATTTCAAAACTATCAATCTTTTTTATTTAGCTTCAAAAAATTTAAATCATTTTATTTAACATTAAAAATAAAAATATTTTCCTAAAAAAATCTTTTTTCTTTAAACTCTGAAATTTTAAAATCATTTTCTTTAATTTCTCACAAAATCAAAATATACTATTCCTAATTTCCTCAAGTCTCAATTCCTTTTTTTAAAATATTCATTTTTCAAATCATTTTTCTAAATTTTCCTAAAATGATATTCTATTTTCCAAAATCTCGAATTAATTTTTCCTTTTTCAAACATAATTTTTTTCAACTTGATTTTCAAATTTTCCAAAGGCATAGTTTACTCTATAATTCCAAATAAAATGAAACCATATAAAGTCAACTCGCGTGCTAAATAAATGGGCCTTGATGGAAGCCCATCTCATGTATGCTTCCAATAAATGATTACGCTTATTTTTATAATTACTATGATGCTGCTTATATTTTTGTTATTACCAACTGGTACTTTCTATTGATAGTTTTCATTTTCACACTACAGTATTTTTAATTCTCTTTCTTTGACTTTGTTTTTTTATTTATTTATTGTACGTTTAATCACTATGTTATAATTGTAGCTCATTTCTAAAAGATCCTCGATTGATTAATCGATTGTTATATTTGCCTTAATTCAATAATTGGCATCAACTTTGTGGCTAGAGTGGCTACAACCTTTCATCGTGCATATTCCACAGGATTCAATCTAACCTAAACCCTGCTTTTTCTTCTTAACTTTTTTCCATATTACGAACACATTTGCAGTGCTTTATTTCTTATTTCGTTTTCCCTTAAAAAATAAAAATAAGCCAGTAACTCCAAACCTATTTTCAAATGATATTTGCCTGAAACGGACAAAACATTATGGAATTTGCAAAACTAACCTCCCTCTTAAAACTTTGGAGATATTGACCCTATTTAAACAATTTACCCTATTTATTTTTTGTAGATTCCTCCAAAACATAAGAGTCAAATTGAGGGCTGCTTTTTCTCTCTCAGGCGACATGTCCCAAAAAATCGTGGTCATATTAAGTTTCCATCCGCTCTAAAAGCTCAACTCCCATTTTCTTAGCTTTCATTACCTTCAATTTTGATATCATCTTCTCCAAAAGTTCATTAATTTTAATTGGCGGTCTTCATAGTTGTATTTCTTAACATATGATAAGGATCAAATGAAGATACAAATGTTAAGACTGGCATAAGTGATTACAGAGAGAAAGTAAAGACTGCATAGAAAAGACCATTGGCCATGTGCTAACAAAACTGAAACCCAATTAATACAACCCAGGTCTCGTGAGCGTCACCGATCTCCTTAAACAGATTTCCGCCGCCTCCTGCGCTCGAGAAGTCACTTCGACGTGTCTGCTTCCCAGATACAACTACGACAAGCGCACTCACCACCTGCATACTTCCTCCTAAGAACCGAAATCCTTGTCTCGAGGCTATCACCCAAACACCACACTCTTTACAAACTCAAAACTTAAAAATCTCTCTTTTTCGAATAAGGAAGTCTCACCTTTATGTGCGCTTAAAGGCGGTAATTCTTAACATTCAAAGAAACCAACGCTATGCCAAACGCTTGACTTCGTCTGATTCCTCAAGGAGTAAACGATACAATGAATGTCATTTATTCCAATACTCCCCATTACGAACGACATATTCACGCACGCCAAAGATCCTGCACTTGAGTTGATAGACCAATGTAATAAACCCCATGATAGAGAGGTAGGTGTTATCCTTTTCAACCTTCCTCAGAAAAATATGTTTACCTACTAACTAAACAAGACATGATGTTCTGAACTATTCCCTGTCATTGGTGTAGCGATGACATATCTTACTACTGTGAATCTTCCCAACATGATTTAGCTCACTTTAAACCATTAGCCATGGACATGCTACGGGGTTCCGCAAGAGTTTAATAGGAATCGTGCCTGTCTCAATCTCCTGCGCCCCACTTCAATTTTACATAGGTGATCTCTCCTCAGAAATTAAGAGTAGCTCTCATGTTACTCTTCGCCAATGCTTAAAAGATCACAGTTATACTTTGACCTCTGGCGAGCATCAAATTGCTCATCATGTGAATGGACACGATAATATCCTCATTAACGATCAGACAAAGTCTTTACACTTGTCGTCTTTGAACCCAGATCTGGGATTCCGGGGCCACAAAAGCATAGGCACCATCATCTGACTGATTATTCTTTTTAATGCTTTATCCCTATCTCTTCATGACTTTTTCTTCAACCTGAATTCCTCTGGTTTAACCCTTTCGTTAGCTGATCCGCACGTTATCCTTAGATTTTACATAATTCGGCGAGAGTGGTCCTCTGCAATGGTGGAGTTGTTGTTTACTTGAAAATGTGTTCTACACCTTTATTACACCGCTGGTGACTACCATTATGAGACATCGGTTTTCAGGCTCTTACCAACAGCAAATTAACGTCATATGTATGCATATTGAGGCAATCGGTTCACACCTGAATGTCCTTCAGAAGCGGCGTAGCTGCCCCGCCTCTTCCCCACATTTCCGTTTCCAAGGCTATAAACTCGCATTCCATCGTGGATCCGCACAACCGTATGTTTTGAGGATTTCCACGATACCACGCACCTCCCAGCGTGTGGACGAAAGAACCAATTGGCGTGAGCGCCCGGCGCTTTCCTTAACATTAGAGGATTCAATTAGCATCACCGGTGATCCTTCAAGTACAACAGATATCTTCAGGTAGCGGTAAAATTTCTTGCTAGTCAATAGTGAATGGTAAGTATTTTAATACTCATTATTCCTCGCCAATGGCTATCACATCACTCAAAGAAATTCACCACTCATGAATCTGATAGGCTGTGGTCCGGGTCTTCAGACAACCTCACAAGCAAGACAGACTCCCATCACCCTGAGTGACTCTTACTGAGCAACACTTCCTTTTATTATTCTTGGAAAAGTGTAGAGCTGGGCATCTCACCCAAGTGTTCGGCCATACCATATTTATCCTTATCAAACTTCCCAAGAATATTGTCAACATAGTGTGACTAACTTAGCACGAGTCCATCTGATGTTCTTTTGATTTTTATTCCCAAAATAACATCAGCAAGTCCCATGTCTTTCATGTCAAATCTTGAATTCAACATGTTCTTTTCGGTAGGCGGTAATCAATTTTCTTTTATCATCACTACTCACAATCAAGATGTCATCTACGTACAAACATACAACATAGCCATGTTCATCATCTGGCTACGGGATGACACTTGTCACATTCATCGATTTGAATCCATGTGACAACATAACGTTGTCACCCTCATATCACAGCCTCGGGCAGCTTGCTTTAATCCATACAAGGATTTCACCCATCTACGACTTTCATTTCTCGTCTCGAGCGTAAAAGTAAACCCCTCGTGTCGCTTCCATGTAGATTTCTTCATTCAAATCTCCATTTAAGAAGGCCGTTCGACATCCAGCTTCGACGTACCAAGATCTTTTTAAAGGCAGCGAATGTAAAATATCAATCCTTCATGAAGTTTATTCTCGCCACAGAGAATACGGTCAAAATACTCCGGCACCCCCGCCTTGGTCATATATTCCCTATCACAAGTCTTGCCTTGTATTTGTTTATCGATCCGGTCTACTTTCCGCTTCTCCTCAAAACCACTTTGTGGCACTCAGGTTTGGTAACTTATTGAAGATCTCACTAATTCTTCGGGCATGGTTACGGCGCAAAGATAAATCACCCCTCACTTTAATCGCTCTTTCCACATGAGACTCTCCGTAGAGTTCATCGCTTCTTTATAAAGTTTGAGGTTCCTTCATGTATGTCGAAATCTTCGACCAAATGATTTTTCTGTCTCTCGTCTCTTTTACCAAGGTCGTTCTACCTCTCCATCAAGATTTCATCCCGACTATTTTCATGAATAGTCTCCAACACTCAAGCTTTGATGAACTAGGCTTTTCCTCGATCCGTATGGGAAACACATCCTCAAAGAATGATGCATTCCTCGATTCCATTATCGTATTCGTGAATATCCGGGATACACCATAAACAAGAAATCGATAATCACACTGCATGCATAACCAATGAAGATGCAATCAATAGTTTTAGTCCTATTCTCACCTTGTTGAGGAATTCCACCATTTAATGCAAGATCTCATGATCGCATATCGTAGGATGGCTCATCTCCCTTTCCATAACTCATATGAGTCTTTTCTCTCGCTTTCTTTAGGTACCTTATTTTAGAAGGTAATTAGCGTGATAAGATGGCTTCTCCCCCACATGCTTCAGGGTGTAATCGTAACTTATCGCATTGTATCTCATCATTTCTTTGAGTGCGATTTTTCCGCTCAAATTACTCCATTAGATCGTGTGGTGAATAAGGTGCCGTGGTTTCATGTATAATCCCATGTCGAAAGCACAAAAGGTCAACAAATGGCGATTCATACTCTCCACTCGATCACTTCTCAAAGATTAATTTTCCGATTGAAATATTCTCAACTTCGCTTAGAGAACAAATTTCTATCTTCCGCCACCCTTACTTTCAAATAAGTACACATAACAAAGATTCTCGGTGCTATCATCCACAAAGGTAATAAAGTATTTATTACCACCTCTTGTTTCAGATTCCAGCTTTCCAAATCACATATATCACCACGGATTAAGTCAAGAGGTTCAAGCAGTGTCTTCAATACTTTGAAAAGATGACCCGGTTGTTTTGCCTCAACACAAGTTTCACACTGCAGCCAGATCAATTTGGAAAGTTGGTATATGATTTAAGTTAATTAATTTACGTAATGTATCATACTCACATGTCCTAATCTATCAAAATGTGAGAGAAGATGACTCAAGAATATAAGGTAGGGAACCCAGTTTTATTCATTTCTGACTTAATGATAGTCATTACATTAAGCTTCCACATACCGCCACTCATATACCATTTTCCGACATACATTCCGCTCTTTGATAGAACAAATTTATCGGACTCAAACACCAACCGACAAGTTCTTGCGGATTTCAGGTACATATAACACATTTGTTAGAGTCAGCTCTTTCCCAGAAGTCATCTTCAAGACCACTTCTCACTCTTCGACATATCCGACATGTGGCAGTTCTGACATGAACACCCTTTTCCATTTCACCGGGTTCAAAGGTGGAGAACATCATCTTATCGTAACATACATCGCGGTAGCACTGGGGCGGTCAATCCACCACTCTCGGGATTTGATCCCGCACCGTTTCATCTTCAGAGATCACCGCAGTTGAGGTCACTTCGTGACACATCCTCGAGATGTCGCCAACCACATCGCTTCCTTTGAGTTTGTTTCTTTCTAAGTCTCGCAACGTAAGATTGCGACCTTGCTTCCCAGCGAAGCGAAGCGCATTTCCGATGAATCTCGCTTTCAATTTCCTTTTGGTCCCAAATTTTAGTGCATTTTCTCTTTGTTGCCGCTTTTTTTAACTCAAACTCACCATGTTCGGCCAGCAATTTTAGCCTCATCGGGATCAGGTGCCATTTTCCTCTCGCATCCTTATCGTCTTCTTTGATAAGTCGAATAACTAGATTCGATGCTCATCTCCTTTCTTATGTTCGAGGTAGTTTTGAAGTCTTTCCAAGGTATGCGCTTCAATACTACGCCACTTGAAAAAGTTTCGCCAACATCATTCCCTGCAAGATGAATCTCACGGAGGATTACTTGAAGTTTCGACTCGATCGAAAGTACGGGCCTTGAATCTAATTATTTTATATCGAGAACCTGGCCCACAACGAACTTTTCGCCCCTGCGATCCTCGCTTTATATTCTGGCCTAGTGATTCCCATAGCCTCGCATGTTTTCATCTCGTGATACACATTGTATAGAGAATCAAGCAAAGATCTACGACGTAGTTTCGCACGTAAAGTCGTGAATGTTTCCAAGCATCCACAACACCGATGACTGGATATCGCGCCATCTTCTTTTGAGCTTCGAGGCTTCTTCCGTCAAGAACCCGCAAGATCCAAGGTGGTCAAATAGAACAAAGATCTGCGGGGCTTCATTCCGATTAGTATGCCTGCACTCTATTCTCTGCCGTAGGAACTGGCGCTAACTAAAGATTGTAATACCGTGATATCTCCACAGTGTCATTTCCACTGTGGAGTGGTCTAATTCTATCGATCACAGAGCTATTCTCCACAAAAAGTGTAAATTAAGGAAATTGTGGTCAGGGTGTTTGATCAAGATTGATTGATTTGAATGTTTTAGAAAAAATAGAAGACTAATGTCAGGTATTTTAGATTCCACTCACTTCGACCAAATAAATCCCACTCTTATTTTACAACTCATTCAGAACCATTGATAAATGGTCTTTGATGGAAGATTTATCTTAAACGCTCTGAAAAAGAAGGATGATCAACGTTTAGCACTTGTTCCCAATTAACACGAACCTTAGCTTGCATTAGAATCGCACAACGTAAAATTAAGGTGATCTCGTTCACACGTTGTCAAGAATATGCCAAACTAAGGTTTTTCATAAATCATTTGCACAAGTGAATAACATCACCCAATCCATTGAAGTTCAAAAGAAGAACTTGCGGATTTAGTACTTGACAGAGCTTCTGTCTTTAGAATCCCAAGATTAAGGGTTTAGAAATCCATGGAACTATAAGAACGCTTATAATCATGATGTTAACTATAAAACAATACTTGAGAAAATCGAATTCTACTATAAAATCTAGAATGTGAAATGTGAAATACTATAATGGAAAACAAAACCAACCTGCTCTCGCAAAAGATTACAAGTGCTCAATGGTAAAAACACCCAAAATGAAAGAGTCTTCAACTGATCTCTAGGATTCAACTCAAAACAATGCAGAGAAACTCCTTTCTATGAAACCTAACCCTAAGTCAAAACCGGCTTCCCCTATCTTCGGCCTTTATACTCCTTTTCCAATACCATCTTCGTGGCTCAAGGATGATCGATAAGTATGCCCTCAAGGTTAGGATCACAATTCCCGCTTCCATTCCCGCAGATTCATACATGTGTGTACCGATACACTTTAATGGTGTACCGGCAGACACTTTCGTTGTCACGATTTAACGTACGCACACTTATCGGGTATACCTATTAATTCTTGCCCATCGCCATTTTTTAGCCGAAAGGTGTACCTGGCACATAATTGACATGTATCGGCACACTTGACCTTCTGTGGCTTTTCAACTTCAAGAGCTCCCTGGTGACTGGTCAATTGTTCACACCAACATCCCGCTGCTTCATATCAATTTCCCACATAAATCCGTGACACTTATGTTTTAGACCCAAAAGACCGCACGTCTAAAAACACAGCAATAAAAGTACCCATCCTGCACTTAACGTGGGTAAATCAGGATTCGATGTGCTAAATCTCTACTATATAATTATCGCTTCAAATGTATTCATCATTTTGTCGCCACCTTTTGAAATTAAGTCCACCTAATTTCTCCGGGTTTTCTCCAGTGAGACAGAGATAGGCACCGAAGAGGGCATCGGGTGCTTCAGGTCACAAAATAGGGTCACACCAGCATGCGAGGAATCATGGTGTCTCCAATCACACGTCCATTTTTCTCGCAAAATTATAGAAAATCGATCAATTTCTATTCCCAAACCAATTCGCAGTATCAATTGAATTAACACGTAACAAAGTATCCCAAGAAAGACTAAGTACAAACGATCCCACTTAATTTCCAACTTCCTGGGATTTAATCTCTGTTCAGAAGTTTCAAATTCCAAGCACCACAAAGGAATTAACATTAAACTCACAAAGTGAGAATGTGGTTTTGTACCAAAGATCTTCCCTTATCATATATTCTCTAAAGAATATCGCCAATTAGTTACATTATCGATGAGCTTTGCCTTAATCATACCCAGCCTTCGACTTCATTGTATTTTATTTATTTACAAGGACTTTCCAACAAACCAAGTTGTTTGTTTGGTGTTTCACAATCGGCGTTTCTCCCCTCAGATCCACAAAAAGAAACCATGCCAAATACGGGTTTCTTTTTTTGTTTTTTTTTCCTTAATATTTTTTCAGAACCAAAAGGAAACCAAAGTGGACTAAAAGCTGTTTTTTTTTCTTCCAAAAAAAACAGAGTGCAAAAACAACGTTTTCCACAAAACCGTAAATGCGCTAGATTTTTTCTCTTTTTCCTGAAGGACAAAAAAAAAAAAAAACAACCAAGAAGAAAAAATTTCGAAAAAAAGTTTCTTTTATTTATTTATTTATTTTCGGTGACTTCTTCTTCTCCGACCAACCAACCCAGTTTTTTTTTTTTCAAGCAACTGCTTGTAAGCTTGCTACATCCGTTACGCGACACAGGTAGTGCAGCATCGGCTGGTAAATACCATTGCGTTAACAAAACCAAACCACTATCACGTAAAATGGGCCAGCCCAAGAGCGCCACTTACTCCCCTAAACAGATTCGCCGTCTCGGGTGCTCTGAGAAGTCACTGACGTCTGTTTCCCATGATACAACGACGGACAAGCAGTACCTCAACACTCTAGACACCGCCTCCGGCTAACCAAACTCGCCCGAGGCTACACACCGAAACAATTCACACTCTTGATAAACTCAAAACCAAAAAGCAAAACCTCTATTTTCTCGGAATAGCGAAGCTCCACCTTTATAGCTAAAGGCGAGACCTTAATGATTTATGAACAACACCGCCATGAAGCCAAACGCTGAACTTACCCTTTGACTCTCACATGAGTAAATGACAATGAATGTCATTTATTCCAACAATAAATATATTTGGGAAAAATGGTGATTTGTTATTTTGCCATTATTTGGTTATAGGAAACAAAATGATTAATAATGAAAGATTAGAAAGAAAATATTTGTAAGGTTTTGCATCAAAGAGTGAAATTGCATCGTAACATGTGTAAATTTGATCTAAACTAATGTTAAGTTTTTTTATAAGGAATGTAAATTAATTGTTAGTTTCTTTGGTTTTATATCTTTACTGAATAGATAACTATACTTACGTTTCTTTTACCAAAAAAACTTAATAGTTGTTAAGTTTGTAATAAAACAATTTTACATGAACATAACTATAGTTAAGTTTCATTTACAAATAACTTAAGAGTCGTTAAGTTTGTAGTAAGATAACTTAACTTGAATGGAACTAAAAATAAAATTTATACCTACACAACTATTACTTTAAATTCATTTTCATATCAATAATAGATTATTATGTGAATTTAATTTTAATTTAATTTTGTTACAGTGATTACTGAAGTGGGAATAATGCTTTTATATGAAGAATATTTGGTGCAAAATGGAAACATATACCACTTGAAGCAAGTTATGATGTGTGCACATATCACTTGAAGCAAAACCTTAAAATGAGGTTTAAGTGTGTGGAAATCCATAAATTATTTAATGGTGTTGTTATAGTACATACCAAGGCTTAGTAGAATCTCAACATTATCTTCAAGCACTTATAAATGAAGCTCCCGTAAACAACAAATCCTATCGAACATTAGTGAATTGTCATTGGGTTCGGGCAGTGACTTTTTTCTTTTGTTACTATTGTAATTTTTTTCGTACATTGTGAAAAGAGAAACAAACATGTTATCATATTTTGTTACTAGTTTTGATTGACTGATGACCTTAAAACTTAAAAATGAAGTTTTAATTCATCTTTCAATATCAACTCATTTGTAATGAAAAGTTAAAACTTCTTTTTTTGTAGATTAATACTTATTAACATTTTACTATATGCAACTTTTTTTTTCTATTGACTTTCATTTACATTCAACTTAACAGTGGTTTGGTTATCAGTTAAACAATTTGACTTGAACATATCTACTATTAAGTTTCTTTTGCATTGAACATACCACAGTTAAGTTTTCACAAACAAAGCTAATGGAATCTGAATCGAGTTGGCGGTCGCCACATCGAACTGATGTTAATGGTTTTCGAATTAAACGTTAATCTTGAACCTACTTAAGCAGTTTTCTTACAACATAATATTGGTTAGGTTTTCAATTAAAAGTCGAACTAGACATAACTACGCTAAATTTCTTTTGATATCAACTTAATAAGGATTCGCTTTTAATTAAACAAATTAATCTGAATGTAATTATAGTTAAGTTTCTTTTACATTGAACTTAACAATGGTTAAGTTTTCAATTAAACAAATTTACTTGGACTTAACTGTAGTTAAGCTTCTTTTATATTGTACTTAACAATGGTAAAGTTTTCAATTAAACAAGTTGACATGAACATAACTATAGTTAAGTTTCTTTTACATTAAACTTAACAGTAGTTAAGTTTTCAATTAAACAAGTTGATCTGAACGTAACTATAGTTGAATCTTTGTACAACATGTCATGTCATTGTTGTTAAGTTCACCTGAACTACACTATTTTTAAGATTTCTCTACGAACAAGATAATTATATAGTCACTATTTATCAATATAATAATTATAAACTTTCTTAGTAGATACATAAGAGTCATTACATATAGAAATACTTTACAAAAACTTATATTGTAGCAATAAAACAAAACTATGTTCATCGATATCCAACTTTTACATTGAACTTAACAGTAGTTAAGTTTCAATTAAACAAGTTGATCTGAACGTAACTATAGTTAAACTTTTTGTACATGTCCATGTCATTGTTGTTAAGTTCACCTGAACTACACTATTTTTAAGATTCCTCTACGAACAAGATAATTATATAGTCACATTTATCAATAGATAGAATAATTTATAAACTTTCTTAATAGATACATAAGAGTCATTACATATAGAAATACTTTACAAAAATTTATATTGTAGCAATAAAACAAAACCATGTTCATCGATATCCAATTACAAGTATTGGAAGATCTTGATGGAATTAAAACTCTACTGCCATTTTTTCTTTAAACCATCTTATTCGTTCGCCTTATAACGTGTCCCTTGGATGGTTATGCATAAGGTATTCTGCATATTTTATCAAAAACATGCCACAATCACCACTACTGTATTAATAACAAATTTTATGTTAATAAAGTTAGTACAATGTAGTTATGTAAATATAGTCAAACTACAAAAAATACATACTTACTTTGTGCTATAAATTTGTGCAGTAAATTTCAAATCAGGCATACTAACAAATGTCCAAAACATGATGTTTTAAATATTTTTAGTTAGGTTTCATTTAAGTTTTCTTTGATCTTCTCAATTGCATTTAAATGTGATAAATATGTCACTTTAGAATGAAAATGATCTTCATTATGCATACTTTGAATCCAAATTTGTGAACTACTTGTAGCTTGCAAAGTCACACAGATTTGTCATTATGTTAAGCAAAAATGTTAACAATAGAACACACTGAATATATCAACTAGTTTGTTTGTAATTTCAATATGTTATCTATGGTTATCATTAACATATTGCACCACCATACTGCACTGTATACTTTCTACTCAATCTCTACTATATTATTTACCTTTGGCAGGTATGAACAAAGCTTTTTTCATTGGCCATTAATCAACTGTTGAGAAATATAAGACTTAAGTGCTTAGATTCCTACAGAATGATATCTGCCATGTAATCCAAGAAAATTCTATGGTATATTTGTCCATGCCAAGATCCGCTTGATAGAAGCACCTAAGAAAATATTTTCCGCATATGAGGTAATAACACATGACAAAATGTGCAACCCCATCAACCAAGTTTTCATAATAAAAAATGCAAATTAAGAAACCTGTACCACACGTGTCAAACACATAATGCACTCACCCTCTAAGTCACAATGTAACCAAGGAGCACATGCATACATAAATTTGGTCATCAAGAACTGCATCTAGAATTAGAGAAGGGAAGGCGAGATACGATAATACATCAAGATAAATAATTCAAAAATTATAATAAAGTGCTTAAAAAATTATAAACTTTATAATTAACATATTGTTTGACATCATTTTTATCAAGAAACTGAAGAACCACCAAGTAATGCATTTGCCTTAGCCTGCAATTTGATCACCCTAAAACATGATTCATCCTAAGTTTCTAGTGCTAAATTTCAGGTTTGAGAGAGTGATAGTTACTTATTTCTTTGCAAGAGCCAAAAATTGTGTCTGGTCTTGTCTATAGTTATAGAGAAGTTCATAAATATTTGAATATGAAAGGAAGAGGCAATAGATTTATAGGGTAGTTGGTTCTAGGACTTGAAAAATGATAAGAAGATTGTGTGAAAATCATAAGCATTATAGAAGGAACATGATAGAGTGGTGTGCCCTTTTCATCATTTATTTTTCCTCTAATGTGAGTGGTAACTGCAACTCGTAACTAGATTTTGGGAGGAGGGATTCAATTCAGTTGAAAACAATTATATATTTCTTGTTATCATTGTATCTCTTGTAATTCAATACATGTTCATCAATTTTTCTATTTAGAGTTCAGGTTGTTGAGGACAAACTAACCAAACTACAATTTCATTGGTGGTGGATACAGGCATCTTATGTTTATATAAATGAAACTTAAGAATGTATGGCTCAATTTCAAGCTGTTTCTTCAAATACTTTTGCTTTTTCTTAGGTTTGCTTCAAATAATCTGAATGTATAATTAAGATGCTAAATTTCAAGGTAAGTTGAATCATTGAAACAAAAACCAAACACTTCTCCAACAAACATCTATCACTGCCTCCAAATACACACAACATCATCATCAAAACAACTTTTATTTGATTCAAATGGGAAAACAAATAAACTATAAGAATTCCAACTTGAAAACATGAAATAAGCAAATTACTTTCAACTCCAAATCTAAAAAATCATTACTTTAATAGGGTTCAACACAAGGAGAGAGGGATATAATGAGAGACTATTTATTTTGTCAAAACTAGCTACTTTAGAGAAAGAAGAGGGCGAATGGAAGAGAAGCAAAAGAGAATGAGTAAATTATGACAAATTAGAAAGTTCAAAAGACATAAACCCATTATGAAAATAAAGAAGGGAGAGAGAGGGCAAAATAGCCTTTAAAGGATTATTTTTCTCATGCAGAGAGGGTTAGTTTTTGCATATCTTAGGATTTTGTCTCTTTTAACAAATATCTCTTTCACGGCCTTAAAATTAGAAAAAATGAGTATTCCCTTTATAGTAGAAATCGTATCCTAACTAAGATGTGTGTCCACACTAAAAAACTATAAATATTTGATTTTACAGATATTAAATAACAGACTTGAAAATAAAAAAAAATGATAAATTATAATATTTTATATCAGAAAATTAATTTGATAAAATGAATTATTGATATAGTTTTATTATGTTAATTATTAACAACTAAATTATCTGTACAAATAAATTTTTATATAATTGTTTTATTTTTATTTAAATATAATAAACATGTTTTTTTTATAAAATTACTTAAGTGCAAATAAATAAATATTAATATAATTATAGTGGAAAAATTGCTGATAAATATTATTTAAATACAAAAAAATATTTATAATAGGTATATTTTAATTATTTTATCATTTTTTCGTATTTTGTTACAATATAGAAACCTAGAATGCCTTGGCTATTTAAATTTTGAACCCTCTACCTACCGAGACCATGTGGACTTTTAAAAAGTAATAATCACTTGTTTTCATAAATATTTCATTGATATTTCGGATACAGATAATATAATTACTTCCATTATATCAATATAAGCACCTTTTTTATTAGGTAAAAATATAATTAAATATTTTTAGTCAAAAATAGAGTACAGGCATTTTTTGAAAAAATATTTTAGGAGTTTTCACTGAACATTATAAGAAATATTTTAATATTTTAAAATTTTACTCAAACATGCCATTTTAATATATATATATATATATATTAAAAAAAGAAGTGTTATCTTTTTTTTTATTTTATATTAGAGGTGTTTCTCTGAAAACGCTATTGCACTGATTTCCATAAGCTCTTAAGAAATTCAATTATCAAGGGGCTAAAAGTAAAGCATTTTCAAAAATCATTAATAAAAAGTATTTAATAGTACTTTAATTAAAATTATTAGCTGCACTTCAAGGCCTGACCCTCAGATGGGTTAAACACAGATTGTAAATGACAAACATATATTGAATAAATATTAAATCTAATATGAGCTATTTAATCTTTCTGGATGAAGCCAAAAACAATATCGGGAGGACTTAAATCCAAAATATAAACAATATAATAAAGAGATGTTGATCCAGAGACTTAGACTCTTTACACAAATAAGAGATCCATAGAATTTGGCTTCTTTTTTTTCTTTTTTGAATTTTAAAAATTTTAAAATGGTATCTAAATTTGATCAAGTGATTTGTCTATGATAAAATACTGTCCATTTCCATAAAGAAATGAGAGGGAGAGGAGACACAAAAATTATTGAACCATAAAGTAGGAAACATCTAAACTTAGATCTACTTGGCTTCAGAAAACGTCATGATTTCGAAGCTAGCTTTTGCAAGAAGGATAACTCTACATGGTGGTATCACAATAATGATCAAACCACCACAAACATATCAACTATTATCTCTCCTGTTTGAAATAATCCTCTACTCAACTTTCCAGAACCCCTAGTCATCTCAGACACAGACGCACAAAAAATGCTACTTGGATTTTCTGAGAAAATTTTCCTTACGTCCAAACACCCAACACTCTCTGTCGACGACGGACGGCCACCATCATTACAGTAATCAGCCTTTTGGGCAACCCACCAAGGACGCCTTGGGGACATCGTTGGTGGCGCTGCTAACATAGCGCTTAAAAATTGAGAGATTGGTGTTTGAGGGGACAGCACTCTGACCGCGTACTAATGGCAGAAGAAGTAAGCGTCCTACCGCCATGTTGGAAGCCCACATGCTTTCTGAGTCCACTGGCGGCCCCTGCATGTGCTCTCACAGCACTTGATCCGGAACTTGCTTCTTTGGTTACACCGCCATTTCTTCCCGTCAGTTCTCCGACATCTCCCAGGCTCTGGATCCATGCTGTTTTTATAGTCCAAATACAAAGGACTGACACCCATAACTACTGAGAAAACCCAAACAACCAAACAAGCCCCATTTTAAGAACCCACGCACAAACCAAAAAACCCAAAGAAATGTTCATGTTCATGTTCATGTTCGTTCCGGACCACTTGCCAACCAGGATGGTGTTGATATGCCGCCGCATGAGACCCAGAAGTACGCCAGCACCTTCCAGTATCGATAAACGAGATATGGCAGCAATAAATAAGACCAGTCCCGCGAGTTGGTAGAGCAGCTGGTGTTCTAGCCTCTGCAGCTGGAGAAAAGTGAACCCACAGGATTTTGTGCAGCCGAGCATATCCCCAGATCCACGTCCGAGCTCAAGACCCAACCCAATTGGTGGTGACCCTGAAACAAATTAACCGAAAGTTCCAGACATTGAAATTGAAATTAAAAAAAAAAAAAAAAAGAGGAAGAAAGAAGAAACAAAAACTGAGGGTAAATGAGAGAGTACCAGTAACTAAGGTGCGATCTGTATGGGTTATGGGAGTCCATCATCATAAGTGGGCATCAAAACTTGAACAGACGCTGCAAGTAATAGTAGTGGCACTGCGAGTTCAGGAACGACACAAAGGGGACTAAATGGGGGTGGGAGTTTCTGTTAGTCTTTAAAAGCATCCTCTGTGTCCGCCCTCCCCACATTATAAAAGCAGTGAAGGAAGACAATGGAGTACTGGGCAGCCACCACACTGTTGTCTCTCTCTCTCCAGTCTTTCTCTCCCCGTTGTCTTTAAAAAGCAGGCCTGCAAGTCTCTGACATGTTTGTTTGCACTTCTGTATGGAAAACGCGTCATTTGTTCTCTGTCTCTGCTCTGACTCTTTGGCCCCCCACTGTCTGCAGCGTCCCGGTCCCACTTTCTTGTAGCCTCATCATCCTCCAGTGGCTTGCAGGCCCGCCTTCAGACTTGGTCCCACCTGCATCAGTGTGGCGCGTAGTGAGAGAGAGCAATGGGAGGACGACAGAGGTGGGGAATCTGGCTTTCAGCACAGACTACAGTTAACTGGGAAAAAGAGCCCAAGTCCCACACCAACAAACGGAGAAATATCATCCACCACTGTCTGTTATCTCCCACGTAACATTGCCTCTCTCTCTCTCTCATTTTTCTTCTTTTTCTTTTTAATATTTAATTAATGGAACAGCCCAAGCAAATTACTATGTGAGCCATTGCCTTTAAGAGCTTCCCTACTTTTACCATCTAGAGGAGAGGACAACATAAGGGGTCCAAAATTAAAGAAAGCTACT